>OZ012696.1:37514202-37531702 GCA_963942565.1 Maea johnstoni
CATATTGAGTAGCCGCTCTATAATGTAAAAGGTCTGAATTGGATACAATGCATATATATTTTAAGTTTGAGGTCTTTCAGCCTGTGATTTATTTTTGCTAAATTGGGGTGTCTTCCCTTGCCAAAAAAGGATTAAACACAAACTCTCTTTAATACAATCAAAACTGGGGCATGGTAGAGTCAGGAGAATGCAGTTTATCTATGACAAAACTAGACTCTTGAAAACAGTACAATGTTTAAGACCTAGCACTCCATGTCCTTATTATTTTAGCCATGGCATTGATTAGGTTTCTTAGTAAATGTTATTAGTATATGTAATGTTATTAGTATATGTAATGTTATTAGTATATGTTGAGTCAAAGCCAATACCCAAAACTTCCTCCAATGTCAATCTCCTGGCTTATCTGACCTCAGTTTTGATCACCTTAGATTTCTCCACATAGAAGCAGTCTCTTGTGTGCACATAATCACCTCTATAAGCTACAATCTATGCACAGAGAGAAGGTCCACAATTCTCATAATCTGTAGAATATGCCTGTAGCTGCGAAAAGACTAAGAAGATCTCTTGTTCTATCCCCATGCATGACCTCGTGCAAATATCTTCTACTTGCATATATACACAAAACTGCCAGTCTTCCTTAAACAACTTCTCAAACAATACATTTTCACTTCTAGTATGTATTGGGAAATGCTAATACTCCACCATTGTTCCATTTCGTGATACTTGAAAACACGTCATACCATGGACCTTTTGCTGCAGATATGTAGGAAAAATTTAGGGAAAATATTAACAGGAAGGTTGTTTGCCTCTCGGTGGATTTTATTCAGTGAATACCTGAGCAGTTTGGTATCTGCTTCATGTTAAAGGTCCAATAGCGGATCAATCAACAATTTATTCAGGGCGCCACATAATTTGAGGTACTATCTATACATATATGAGTGGCACAGCCAAACCCATGAGCGGAACATGTTTAAAGCAACTACACGTTAATGATGTGAGTGGAGTCAATACATGTATTGTGTTAATTAACACTTGTTATATTTCAAGGTTTTATTTCAAGTGCAGAATTGTGCTATAAATACTGAAGGACGTGTTTGACATATCAAACATCATAGTGACCACGGCCTGAGTCAGGTTTATGCATTATCAGAATGTATCAAAATCTATATTATGAATTGCCGTGCACTTCAAGGTCCGCGCCATTTTGTGCCGGTGCCGAGGCAGCTGGGTACCCTATTTTTTTAATATTTCTCCCAGAGAGTTTTATTTTTCATATTAAAATACCTGTATTATTACTTTCCGAGTCATAGTTTATAGTTTTCCAACTTTACAATTTATGATTTGCGATGTCCGCCGCGTGCAGCGTCTGCTACTCGGCGTTTTGGCGGGAAATTTTGTTTGCAGCGCCCTCTATTGACAGTGACCATAACTAAAATACGTCAGGTTTTGCTTGAAGTATGAAATGAAATCATCTGAAGCTACGCCTTTGCGTGCGTCAATTCTAATGCGGTTTGGATTTTCAGAACCGCCACAAGTTCCTCTACATGCTTCTCAATTGGCTGTCGAATTTTTTAACAAATGAAGATTGTTGAAATTATAATTTTGATGGCAATTTTTTTCGCTGAATTTATACTATCTTTGCTCAGTATGAAATGAAATCATCTGACGCTACGCCTTTCCGTGGGTCAATTTTAATGCGGTTTAGATTATTAGAACCGCCACAAGTTCTTTTACATGCTCCTCAGTTTGCCTTCAAATCTGTTAAGAAAGGAATATTTTGCAACAGGTTGAAATTGTTGTAATTTTTTGTCAATTTTTTTTCGCTGAATCTATGCTATCTTTTGGTCAGTATGAAATCAAATGAACCGAAGCTACGCCTTTCCGTTGGTCAATTTTAATGCGTTGTAGATTGTTAGAATCATTTTTCTACATGCTTCTCAGTTTGTTTTCAAATCTTTTAACACATGAACATTTTGCGACAGGTTGAAATTGTAATTTTTATGGCATTCTTTTTCGCTGAACTTACACCATCTTTTGCTCAGTATGAAATGAAAGCATCCGAAGCTATGCCTTTCCGCGGGTCAATTCTAAAGCGGATCGTTAGAACCGCCACAAGTTCCTCTACACGCTTCTCAATTTACTTTTGAATCTGTGAAGAAATGAACATTTTGCGACAGGTTGAAATTGTAATTTTTATGGCAATATTTTTCGCTGAATCTATGCTGTATTTTGCCCAGTATGAACTGAAATCATCGGAAGCTACGCCTTTCTGTGGGTCAATTTTAATGCGGGTTAGATTATTAGAACCGCCACAAGTTCCTTTACATGCTCCTCAGTTTGCTTTCAAATCTGTTAAAAAAGGAATATTTTGCAACAGGTTGAAATTGTTGTAATTTTTTGTCAATTTTTTTTCGCTGAATCTATGCTATCTTTTGGTCAGTATGAAATCAAATGAACCGAAGCTACGCCTTTCCGTGGGTCAATTTTAATGCGTTGTAGATTGTTAAAATCATTTTTCTACATGCTTCTCAGTTTGTTTTCAAATCTTTTAAGACATGAAGATTTTGTGACAGGGTGAAATTGTAATTTTTATGGCATTCTTTTTCGCTGAACTTATACCATCTTTTGCTCAGTATGAAATGAAAGCATCTGAAGCTATGCCTTTCCGCGGGTCAATTCTAAAGCGGATCATTAGAACCGCCACAAGTTCCTCTACACGCTTCCCAATTTACTTTCGAATCTGTGAAGAAATGAACATTTTGCGACGGGTTGAAATTGTAATATTTATGGCAATATTTTTCGCTGAATCTATGCTGTATTTTGCCCAGTATGAACTGAAATCATCGGAAGCTACGCCTTTCCGTGGGTCAATTTTAATGCGGTTTAGATTATTAGAACCGCCACAAGTTCTTCTACATGCTCCTCAGTTTGCCTTCAAATCTGTTAAGAAAGGAATAAAATGAAAAATAGATTTCAGAATTTGGGTTAGGGGGTAATCAGAATTTGGGGGGATAAGGGGCAACATATCCTCCGAACTGATCAACTTAAGAACGTGTTCAGAATGGCGGTTGTTAAAGAAAGAAACACAAACTTCTGAATTAGGGTTAGGGGGAGGGGGGGGGATAAGGAGCAAAATTTCCTCCAAATTGAGGGGGAGTGGGGAGGGGTGGGGATGAAATGATACCAATTCAGAATTGGGGTGGGGGGTGGAGTCCTGGCATTCAGAACTCTGGGGAGTGAGGGTCGTTAAAAAAATAGTTCAGAATTGGTGGAGGGTGGTCCTGGGTATTCTGAATCTGGGGGGGGGGAGGAATTTCCTTTGATCCATTTTTTAAATGGTGAGGGGCAGAAGGGAAAACAGTTCGTAGGGGGGGGGGGGGGGGGTCCTGGATAGGCCTGAATTTAGGGAAGGGGGGGAAGGTAAGGGCAAATTCTTTCCCACTCTTCCCTTCTCCGCAACCCCCCCCCCCCCATCCCCCTTTAGACTTGGATTCGTTCACCCCGTACTCTACTTTGTGGATGAAATCCCGTGCATATTTATTTAGAACCCAGGGGAGTGGGGATCGTTAGAAAAAAAAGAAAATAGAGTTCAGATTTGAAGGAGGGGGGGGGGGGGGGGAGGAGGGGCTTACTAGGTATTCATAATTGGGAAGTCAAAATCGCCTACAAGCTGATCCTTTTAAAAAAAGTGTTGGGGCAGGACAAAAAATAATTCAAAACTCATGGGGAGTTAGGGGATAGGGGTGGGGGTCAAGGGTATTCAGAACTCAGGGGAGTGGGGGTCGTTAAAAAAATAAAAATAGATTTCCAAATTCGGGTTAGGGGTTATTTAGATTATGGGGGTTAAGGGGCACATGTCCCCTGAGCTGATTCACTTAAAAATGTGATGGAGGGGGCAAAAAACAATTTATAGTTTGGGGAGGTGGGGGGCATACTGACAATTCAGTATCTAGGGGGAGGGTGGCAAGTCCTTAGTATTCAGAACTTGGGGTTATAGGGGCTGGTAAAAAAAGATAAATGTAGTTCAGAATTGGGGTTAGGGGGAGGAGGGTAAGGGGCAAAAAGTTGGCGCGGAAAACAATTTGCAAATCGGCATAAGGGGGTACGGGTACGGCAGTAATAATATCAATTCAGAATGGGGGGGGGGGGGGGGGGGGGGGGGCGGCGGGGGTGTCATGGGTATTCAGAAATCTAGGGAGTGGGGGGTAATTAAGAAAATAGATTTCGAAATTGGGGGAGGGGCGTCAATATTGGAGCACTCAAGTTTTGATAGTTTGTATTTGTCTTCTTTCCTTTTTTCCGCATTTGCTGTTTATATCATCGGATTTTCATCATTTAACTTTGTTTTCTCAATTTCCTGCATGATTCTTTGCGTTTTAACTTTTTTTTCAAAAATTGTCTAATCCACATCCTCCTTTCCTTTTTTCTGCATTTGCTGTTCATATCATCTGAAGTTCATTATTTCACTTTTTTGTTCTCTCAATTATTCTTTGCATTTTCTCTTCTTTTTTATCAATGCTCTATCCTGTATTGGAAGTCTTTTTATACTCAGTAGATCTTTTTCCAATGCTTTCTGCTGTATCATGCCTTTACTTTTTTCACTCATGCTATTTCTGTATCCTGAATCTTTCTCTCTTGACCTTTCTCATATTTGTCTTTGCATCGTTTTACTTTTTACTTTTCTTCATTTTATCTTCCTACTTATTTTTGTTTTTTCACTCTTCAATTCGCTCTCTTATATTTCTGTGCATCCTTTCGGTGTTTATTCATTATTGCATTTTCTTTAATTTACGGTTTATCATTCTCTCATTTTTTGTGCATCTTAAAATCATCTTTTTAAAATTCTCTGCACATATTGATTGTCTTTCCTGGGTCTTTGTTTTTTTGCACTATATCTCTTCAATAACTTCTTTATCTCCAGTATTGTATTCATTTTCAGTGTCGTAAATGTTGACTCTCTTCTTCCACTAATTATCACTTATTTGGAATTACAATCCAAACCCGTGCATTGCACGGGGAGATTGCTAGTGTTCTAAAATAGAATATACAGGGGAAATTTGTAAGAGCAAGAATACAATTACATTATGCTTTTTTCATTTCATTGGAGGTGAACTGATTCACAAGAGATTATTCCAGCATAGGACTACATGTGTTCTTGCTAAAAGTATGCATTCCTTCAAGTCAGTTAAGAAAGCTATTAATGTTATCTTTTGTATAATTTCATGTTAACCTTGTTTGATATATTTAGCATGCATCCTACATCCAACAATGGCAGTGGGAGAGTACTATCTGTTGCTAAAAGGAAAATAGTCGCCAGAAATGTGAACCTCACACACCACTTCTCTCATGCTAAGAAGAACAACATTTTGTATTTCAATTTCTGACATTTATTAGTTTCTACATTATGTTTTTCGTCATACTCCAATGGTGAATTTCCATAATTATTTCCAAACTACATCTATATTATGATACCTGCATATAAACTAAGAAGCTAGCAGTAAGACGATAACGTCATTTACATCATCGCACACCTGACAATCCACCTAGCTTGTGTCTATCCTTCTTCTTGACCACAACGAGCTCCTTAACTTCTCCCTATACAAGAAAGTAGAAACACATTCAATTATTTGCATCTGGACTAGATGTATTGTCTTACAACAACGACCATAACTCCACAACTAGAGTGAGATTTGAAAAATATTCAAACTATTAAATACACTGGAGATGGCATGTTTTAGTTACCCTGTCAATCCTGCATTGCACTGTTATCAAGATATTTCCATGTATGCCACACCCTCTAGTTGTGGACTGGTTAGGCCCTTTATAGCCAAACACACCGAGACATTTCTAGTGAAAATATTTAATGAAATCCTTTAAATACATGCTTTATTCTCATGTTGCTTTCAAAATGCCATAGCACCTGGGATGAATTCTAGCTAAATAATGGCTTCAGGGCCGTAGATTCATAGCAAGAATTCTATTTCTTACATAAAAATCATAGAGCATACGTTATATCTCACGAAACATAATGTATCACAACCACAACAGTTGAACTTTTGAGGAAAATACCCAGCACTTAAGAAGTGATACTTAACGTTGTAGTTCAATTTTAATAAAATATATCGTAGATTGAAGTTTGACATTAATTTGATGACTCACATTTCTGTTTATTGGTTATCACATTATAGACATATGTACCCTTTACAAGAAAAGCTCATATCTTTGAGTAGTGGTAGAGTCAGGTCCTATACGCAACTGGCTAAATGTACCTATATGGGTTAGCTATAATATGATATCATAAAGAAATTGCATTATCAACTATATACACTACTTACCTTACTTAAACGTAATGTTATAAGTCTTGTCCGTTACATCAAGCCGGCATCTGCAAAGAAATTTGGTAATATTAGTATGTGACAGATAAAACTAGACTGAACACCGTGGGGCCAAATGGGCCCAAATTGAGAAGTTGAGAGCATATATGGGCATATCTTTGTAAAGAATTTTCATATTTTCATCATTTTTGGTCAGATGATAGCCAATGGGGATACAAAAAACTTAATAAACTCAATTGACCTTGGATGACCTTGAAATGGCATTAGAAAACATCTCTTTCTCAGCATGTCCCTCTTTCAATCACATTATCTCCCCAAAATTGCGTGAAAATGAAAAATCTGCTCTCATACGATAAAGTACAAAAATGATTTTTTTTTGTGAAGGTCGAAATCAACATATGCATTTTCTCTTCTACTGCCAGACATGTACGTCCTACCAAGATGACAATCACATAACTAATTAGAGCTAAAAGTGCAGATATCGTTTTAAAAATAGACCATCCCGATATCTGCTTCCTTTGCAAAGATATAGCCAATTTTTGTATTCCAAGATGGCCACCAAGGGCGGCCATCTTGGACTTTCGAGGTAAAAGGTCATCGCAGATTTCGAAAATAGGACATAACTTTGCGATGAAAGCAAATATTGGGGTGATCCTTTTTATTAATGATATATTCTCCTTGAGCCCAACCTGATAGTGTGGTTTTGGTCTTCGCAGGGGAGCTGGTTTTTCCACAAGAAAAGCAAATATATACTTTCATATCATATTTCCAGAAATCTTTATAAATGTTGCCCGATTCATTTCCAAAGAGGTGGAAAAGCCTCTCAATATTTGTGAAAATTCACTTTTATCAATGCATTCTTTTAGAATTATCTCATGGATTTTTTTTTCGAATTCTTCACAATACATCCAATAACTTCCCATCAAATAATACTTGATTCATAACCATTAATAGTTACATCCAAAGGTATTAGAGCACCCAGATAATTAAGTAATTTGTATGAATGTGTAAAAGGTTTGTACTGAATTATGTATAAGTCATTGTTAGCCGTAGTTTGTTTAAAATATCTCCTAATCAGAGCACTCTATGTCCGCTAGCCTAAGGATGGATAGATACATACAGGTCAAACCTGTTATTTCTGAGGACTTCCTTAACGATGATAATGCTGAATGTAGGCGATTATCATATAGAAGGGCAAGTGACTATATGTTTGACGTAAACAGCAATAAAGGTAATAAACGTGGTAGCCTGATTTTTGAAGTTATGAACAGGTGGTGAATTTAGTGGGCTGGACATGCGTGCGAATATGATGCAAAACGGGTGCTAGTTAAGTATGGAAGAATGAATGGAAATGGTTCGGACAAAAGAACAGGAGATGTAGCAGTACCTTCATGTTGTCAATCAGATCAGAATACTATATAGTATGGTTGTTTATATCTGAATTAGAGCTACTATTAATAAAGGATTGCGAAATAATGGCAAAGCTAGTGCGTAACTCAATGCTATTAAAGGTAATTGATTATAGATTTAAAATGTTAACTCATATTCATAAAGTGTGCATAGGATGGACCTTGGCAGCGTGCAACATAACCACTTTACCCCATTGTAAATGCAAGTGAACTTGGCAAAAAATGGCAAGTAGAACAAGACATGTTTTGATTCTATGATAAAAGTCTGGAAAATAAACTGGTCCCACATATTGCTGAAATGCATATATTGTGATATTGATTGCCAAAAGAATATTGGGCACTGGCTGACTGACTAAGTGCACTGAAAGTATGAAAGTATCACCCAGAACATGAACATACCAAGCCCGAGGGCGATAACTGATGTATAAGTTATAACGTAAAGAGATATAAGTACCACTTCGATATTGAGTTCAAAGTGATAATTAACATGGACATTTGTACCTATTTGTACCTGTTTCATCCAAACCACAATTTACTGCTGAATATCAAAATATCAAAATTTCCAATAGTACTTTCATTCATGATTAAGCACACATGCATTGCCATGACTGAATGGTCCTCTTTGATTTGCATATGCCTAATTTGATATACATAAAAAAGAATAGCATTGAACCAGATTCATTTATAATGAAAAACTGGAAATAAAAACGAGTCTGCAGTGCAGTAAAAGAAAAGGGGATTTTCACCGCCTCTTCACACAGAGGACTGAAACACTTCGGAGGATACATTTGAGATACGTATACCTACAACGCTAGGTTCATTACGAAGACTTATTGGTTCATTTTGAGACGCCTTGGAAATATATATATATATATATACATATATATATATATATATATATATATATATATATATATATATATATATATATATATATATATTTATCTCATGATTGGCAAAATTCTAGGCTTTTGATTGGTCAATTGGAGGTTAATATGAAGCTGTATTAACCTCTCAGAATCCTATATTAACCTCCCATTATTCTTGTACTAACCAGCTGCTTTTTAGGTTAGGGAGAGTTGAGCATTGCATCAGATGATTATGCCCATGATGCAATTCCCAATTCTCCCTACCCCCTAAGTGCATGATGCAATCACCAATTCTACCAAACATTGCAATGGCTGCCCCATTAGCAGACAATGCTCTGCTGCTAGAACCAAAATGTATTTATGTATGTATGTTCATTTTTATTACCTATGCAGATGACGAGGGGCAATCATGAGATAAATTCGTTATCAACTGTTTTGGAGTATGATACAACTTATATCTCGCAATCAGAGGGCTGTATCACCCGAGGCTGCGCCTCGGGTGATACAGCCCTCCGATTGCGAGATATAAGTTGTATCATACACCAAAACAGTTGATAACTAATATTATATATATATATATATATATATATATATATATATATATATATATATATATATATATATATATATATATATATATATATATATATATATATATATATATATATATATATATATATGAATATGTATGTATGAGTGTTTCTGAGTTTGTGTGTGTGTGTGTGTGTGTTTGTAAATATGTACTTACCTCTGAGACAACAAGATTTCTGACAAATGACACGGGTTTTTGGCGATCCGCAATAATAGTCAAGCATATGCTGACATGCATAAGTCACAAGTATATCAGTCTTCGCATCACATGAGTTAACTGCAAAATATATTAAACACAATATATTGCAAACACTTGTTCTATTCTGTTCTATATACTAGTATATATATATATATATATATATATATATATATATATATATATATATATATATATATATATATATATATATATATATATATATATATATATATAGACATACATGCATACATTCATACATACATACATGACGTTGACAAGGATGTGCCCCTCTATACTTGCGGGAATTGTTAGTCAAACAAACCTATACAAGGACTCTAAGATGAAATACTACACAACTTATTAGAGATAACACACACTAATCTGAAAAGGTTTGATGACAGAGCCTTCTGTGCCTAAGCATCGCGCCGTTGGAATAAGCTTCCGGCAACATGAAGTCTGTTGATATAGTGTGAAGCTTCACGACAAGCTGAAAACATTGTCCACTGACTATTCCTTACAAATCGCATTTGAACATTTAATGCGCTATATCAAATATTAATCATTATTATCACTATTACACACACACACACATATATATATATATATATATATATATATATATATATATATATATATATATATATAAAATATATATATATATATATATATATATATATATATATATATATATATATATATATACATATATATATATATATATATATATATATATATATATATATATATATATATATATATATATATATATATATATTGTTGCAATGTTATTAACATATATTCTTACCATCGCACACTGGGGGTGTTCCACTCCATTGCCCATTTAATCCACATGTCCTGAGCTTATTTCCGGATTTCAAGATCTTGCCAGAGTCACACTTAAAATCGACCTTTCCGTAGGGTGTAAAATCTTCTCCAATCACAGTTCCTCCGGTACCAGTAGGCTGTCCGCAATTGACAGCTGAAATCGCCAGATTGATATGAGTTACCTTACGAAATTAAAACATATTCAAAACAGGAGAACGCACTACATTTCAGTATCTATATATCTGTCCATCTATTGCCCGATTGATAGGTTATTCGATGGGTGGATGGATGTACAGACAGACAGGCCTACCGACAGGCAGATATATAGATAGATTGATATATAATTGGATAAATAGATAGATAGATAGAATGATAGATAGGCACACAGGCATAACGATAGACAGACAGACAGAAATATATGTATATATATATATATATATATATATATATATATATATATATAGAGAGAGAGAGAGAGAGAGAGAGAGAGAGAGAGAGAGAGAGAGAGAGAGAGAGAGAGAGAGAGAGAGAGAGAGAGAAATAGAATGATAGATAGGCACATAGACATAACGATAGGCAGACAGAACAAACCGATAAATAGATGGATAGACAGATAGATATATAGATGGATAGATAGATAGATAGAATGATAGATAGATAGATAGATAGATAGATAGATAGATAGATAGATAGAATGATAGATAGGCACAAAGACACCGATAGACAGACAGAAAGATAGATAGATAGACAGATAGATATATTGATTGATAGATAGATAGATAGAATGATAGATAAGCACACAGACATAACAATAGACAGACAGAAAGATAGATAGATAGATGGATAGACAGATAGTTAGGTATATTGATAGATAGATAAATATAATGATATATAGGCACACAGATATAACGATAGACAGACAGAATGATAGATAGATAGATAGATAGACAGATAGGTATATTGATAGATAGATAAATATAATGATAGATAGGCACACAGACATAACGATAGACAGACAGAAAGATATATATATATATATATATATATATATATATATATATATATATATATATATATATATATATATATATATAGATAGATAGATAGATAGATAGATAGATAGATAGATAGATAAATAGATATAGATAGATAGGTAGGTAGATAGATAGATGGATAGATAGATATATAGGTATATTGATAGATAGATAGATAAAATGATAGATAGGCACACAGACATAACGATACAGACAGAAAGATAGATAAGTAGATAGATGGACAGATAGAGAGATAGATAGAATTATAGATAGGCACGCAAACATAACGATAGACAGACAGAAAGATAGATAGACAGATTAGTGGATAGATAGAGAGATAGATAGAATGATAGATAGGCACACAGACATAACGATATATAGACAGAAAGATAGATATATAGATGGGTGGATAGAGAGATAGATAGAATGATAGATTAGGCACACAGACATAACGATAGACAGACAGAAAGATAGATAGATAGATAGATAGATAGGTAGATAGATAGATGGATAGATAGAGAGATAGATAAAATGATGGATAGGCACAAAGACAACGCTAGACAGACAGAAAGATAGATAAACATCTTTGTGCACACTTATCGGCGAGGTAAGCAGATGTTGCTAACACTGATAGTAATGAAACATAGTAGAACAGTGTGCCCATGTGAGAATAAATAAAAAACATTCACTTACCTTATCAGCTGTATAAATAAAGCCGTTTTTCGAAACGTATTTTAAGACAATATAACTTGATCCATGACCTTTTAATTGGCAAAATCAAACATTATTTATTTTCATCTTTTGAAATGAAGAAACAGAGGTGAAAACAATGACTGTTTGCAATCATAATAATGATAATACATGTCCCTGAGTGCAGTCCATTCTTTACAGGCCTGATTACTCTTAAACCCTACTCGCAATCTTTCCTAGCCCGATAGGCGTTTGTCTTGCAACCTTTTTTGGTACATTTAATCTATCAGGAATTAAAATGTATACTTACATATTCCATTTGCTGAAACAGAAAGCAAAACAAGAATAAGTTCAGGTTTGGGGATGTGAATGTTGCCTCTTGCTATCGACATACTAGTATATTCCGGTACAAGGTGGTAATTGAATATACCACAATAGTCTTATATATTGTTCCGAAAAAGCAGCGTGACCTACATACCCGACATTCTTAGGATCAGTTCAAAAAAGCATCTGTGATTGTATATTTACACGTTTTAAGTATTTACTGAATCAATGGTACCTGTTTTCATATGGGCAATTCCGGCATCTTGTTTTAAGGGGTTGTACCAAAACACATTTGTGAAGGAAGGAGGGGAGGATCTGGTATTCACGTCGTCTTCAACAGGTTAGGTCGTATGGCAACGAGGTGTAAATCAGGATACGTGAGCAAATTCTCTTTTCTTTACGAGTAGTTCTAAGGGGTCTTTCAGTTGCAGGAATATCACAGACACCTCCCACAAGCCCGCACATTTATATAGCGACCAAATCATCACACTTATGGGGATTGCGGGGAGACTTCAATCTGTGACCTGACTCTCGACAGGAAATTCAAAAACAAAACATATTTCTGAAAGTGGTTTTGACGTTAATCAAACAATGTAAGTATTATTTAGGGTTAACCTGAGATATATGAGCTGACCTTAGGACATCCTTAAAACACTGTAGGATCGTCACAATGTCAGAGCTATAGGTTGCGTTAGTTGGCCACGCAGCCAGGGCGACTACTTCGCCAGCCAGGATTGCAGATGACTGGTCAATTGGTAGAGAAATTAGATATGTTTACTGTATAGGCTAATTTATAACTAGTCGTAGTCTACCTAAATAGAAAAGGTGTAACTCAAGAGCAAGAGTACCAGCAGTCTACCTGAACCAAAAAGGTGTAACTCAAGAGCAAGAGTACCAGCAGTCTACCTGAACCAAAAAGGTGTAACTCAAGATCAAGAGTACCAGCAGTCTACCTGAACCAAAAAGGTGTAACTCAAGATCAAGAGTACCAGCAGTCTACCTAAACCAAAAAGGTGTAACTCAAGAGCAAGAGTACCAGCAGTCTACCTGAACCAAAAAGGTGTAACTCAAGAGCAAGAGTACCAGCAGTCTACCTGAACCAAAAAGGTGTAACTCAAGAGCAAGAGTACCAGCAGTCTACCTGAACCAAAAAGGTGTAACTCAAGATCAAGAGTACCAGCAGTCTACCTAAACCAAAAAGGTGTAACTCAAGAGCAAGAGTACCAGCAGTCTACCTGAACCAAAAAGGTGTTACTCAAGACTGAGAGTACCAGCAGTCTACCTGAACCAAAAAGGTGTAACTCAAGAGCAAGAGTACCAGCAGTCTACCTGAACCAAAAAGGTGTAACTCAAGATCAAGAGTACCAGCAGTCTACCTAAACCAAAAAGGTGTAACTCAAGAGCAAGAGTACCAGCAGTCTACCTGAACCAAAAAGGTGTTACTCAAGACTGAGAGTACCACCAGTCTACCTGAACCAAGAAGATGGTACTTAAGAGAAAGAGTACCACCAGTCTACCTGAATCCCACAGGTGTTACTCAAGAGCGAGAGTACCACCAGTCTATCTGAACCAAGAAGATGGTACTTGGGAGAAAGAGTGTCACCAGTCTACCCGAACCAAAAAGGTGGTACTCAGGTGAAAGAGTGTCACCAGTCTATCTACACCAAAATGTAGTACTTGGGAGATATGTGTCACCGGTCTACCTAGAGCAAAAAGGTGGTATTCGGGTGAAAGAGTGTCACCAGTCTACCTAAACCAAAACGGTGGTATTTGGGAGAAAGAGTGTAACCAGTCTTCCTAAACCAAAAAGGTGGTATTTGGGTGAAAGAGTGTCACCCGTCTTCCTAGACCAAAAAGGTGGTATTTGGGAGAAAGAGTGTAACCAGTCTACCTAAACCAAAAAGGTGGTACTTGGGAAAAAGTGTGTCACCAGTCTACCTAAACCAAAAAGGCGGTATTTTGGAGAAAGAGTGTCACCAGTCTACGTTTAGAAACCAAAAAGGTGGTACTTGCCAGAAAGAGCGTCACCAGTCTACCTAAACCAAAAAGGTGGTATTTGGGTGAAAGAGTGTCACCAGTCTACCTAAACCAAAAAGGTGGTACTTGGGAAAAAGTGTGTCACCAGTCTACCTAAACCAAAAAGGCGGTATTTTGGAGAAAGAGTGTCACCAGTCTACGTTTAGAAACCAAAAAGGTGGTACTTGCCAGAAAGAGCGTCACCAGTCTACCTAAACCAAAAAGGTGGTATTTGGGCGAAAGAGTGTCACCAGTCTACCTAAACCAAAAAAGGTGGTGTTTGGGAGAAAGAGTGTCACCAGTGTACCTTAACCTGAAAGGTGGTACTTGGCAGAAAGAGTGTCACCAGTCTACCTTAACCTGAAAGGGGATATTCGGGAGAAAGTGTGTCACTAGTCTACCTTAACCAAAAAGGTGGTATTTGGCAGAAAGAGTGTCACCAGTATACCTAAACCAAAAGGGTGGTACTTGGCTGAAAGAGTGTCTCCGCTCTACCTAAACCTTAAAGGTGGTACTTGGCAGAAAGAGTGTCACCAGTCTACCTAAACCAAAATGGTGGTACTTGGGAGAAAGAATGTCACCAGTGTACCTAAACCAAAAAGGTGGTACTTGGGAAAAAGAGTGTCACCAGTGTACCTAAACCAAAAAGGTGGCACTTGGGAGAAAGAGTGTCACCGATGTACCTTAATCAATAAGGCGGTACTTGGCAGAAAGAGTGTCACCAGTCTACCTAAACCAAAAAGGAGATACTTGGGAGAAAGAGTCTCACCAGTCTACCTAAACCAAAAAGGTGGTATTTGGCAGAAAGAGTGTCACCAGTCTTCCTAAACCAAAAAGGTGGTACTTGGGAAAAAGAGTCTCACCAGTCTACCTAAACCAAAAAGGTGGCACTTGGGAGAAAGAGTGTCACCAGTGTACCTAAACCAAAAAGGTGGTACTTGGGAGAAAGAGTGTCAACAGTCTACCTAAACCAAAAAGGTGGTACTTAGCAGAAAGAGTGTCACCAGTCTATGTTACAGCAAGCATTCCTTGCTTTGGTGCTGCCCTCTTTTGCATATTGTGACTTCTAGTTTTTTCAGGTGTCAGGTCTCAGGTCAAATGTCATAGCCTCTCTTTGGTCGTCATAGCCTCTCTTTAGGTGTGAGAGTCTATAAATATGTGTCGAGACTGGTTCTTTCTATTTCTCTTCTGGGTGTGCCCCTGTGCACTGCTGGGTGATTTGGCTCTCTAGTATGGAACAATGGCTGTACAGAGGTATCTTTCTAGTGGTTCTTCTTTATCTCTTCAGTGAATTTGAGACACTTAAGGTTTAGTGTATTTGAGGTTTAGTGTATTTTCTACTTAATGTGTATCTTTATCAGTATGTTTGACTACGTACTAAGTGGTTCTTGTGTTATTTCTTTGCAGTTTTCACGAGTTGAATTCACTGCGAATCATGAGTTTGTACCTGCGACAGTTCATTGCGAAAGAAAGAATAAAAGCTCAGTGATACTCAAGCCTGTTTCCTGCGTTCTATTCCCCATTAGCTACAGTCTACCTAAACCAAAAAGTAGGTACTAAGGAGAAAGAGTCTCACCAGTCTACCTAAACATAAAAGGAGGTACTTGGGAGAAAGTGTGTCACCAGTCTACCTAAACAAAAAAGGTGGTACTTGGCAGAAAGAGGGCCACCAAAATATTATATATATATATATATATATATATATATATATATATATATATATATATATATATATATATATATATATATATATATATATATATTTATATATATATATATATATATATATATATATATATATATGTATATATATATATATGTATGTATGTATGTATATATGTATGTATGTATGTACGTTTGTATGTATGTATATATATATATATCTATATCTATATCTATATATATATATATATATATATATATATATATATATATATATATATATGTATTTATATATATATCTATATATATATATATAAATATATATATATATATATATATATATATATATATATAGATATATATATATATATATATATATATATATATATATATATATATATATATGTACATATATATATATATATATATATATATATATATATATATATATATATATATATATATATATATATATATATACAGTCAAACCTCTATTAAGCGACCGCTCATGGGAAATGTCAAAAGTGATCTTTGAAAGAGGTGGTCTCTTAAGAAGGGGTTGAGGGTCTGAGTGAAGTTATGAAAAACAAAGAATTTCCAACACTGACCTAGAATTATTGAGGTGGTTAGGTTTAGCTGCGTTTGTTAAAATTTCTTCATCAATATTTTAAGAATAAACAATTTAGAAAAATAAAAGTTGAACTATATCATTAATTGAGGACCCTCAGAGATGATATACTTTCAAATTTTCACTGATTATTTCATCATTTTATTGTGCCCTTTCCGATATACAAGGCATCTAGGCATTCAAGTGGCCGTTGAATAAAGGACCATTTACTCTTAGGGGTAAGATTTCATGGTCGTTGGTCGCGTCAAGCAAGTGGTCGCTTAATCAAGGTAAAATATACAGGGAATAGCCTTGGGGGGATTTGAAACGGTCATTCAAGGCAAGTGGTCGCTTAAGAGAAGTGGTCATTGAGGCAAGTTTGACTATATATATATATATATATATATATATATATATATATGTATATATATATATATGTATATATATGTATATATATGTATATATATATATATATATATATATATATATATATATATATATATATATATATATATATATACACACATGTATCAATAGATATTTGTATTTGATCCATCGATTTTTATAAAAAAATGTTTATCGAAGTTGCTATATAAAAAGGGTTTCATAACTTTTTAGTGGCTTTATTTTAGAACTTTTTCATTTCCTGAAAAGTGCGGTAACTGTATGAGGTAGTTCTAAGTTTATATAGAAATTAGAATTCGCCACAATTTTCAAGTTCTTTTGATAATGATCATTTTCAAATGGTGTCTATTTCAGCCCGCGCAGCCTATATACTGGTTGTCTGAAAAACACTTATGAACTATAGAAAATTCCAGACTGTTTTAAGCTCAGATATGCATGTTGCCCATGCCCCACCGTAGTATGCTGAACTGTGTGGGTTTGTTCAACTCTGTCCAAGCTCTCTGCTCTTGTTTGTGTTTTCCCCATGGGATTTGT
>OZ012696.1:37534202-37555105 GCA_963942565.1 Maea johnstoni
TATACACACACACACACACATATATATATATATATATATATATATATATATATATATATATATATATATATATATATATATATATATATATATATATATATATATTTATATATAAATATTCCTAGTACCTGGGTAGATCCTTTGATATGATCTGCATAAAAATGAGTGACTTTATAATACTTGTCTTAAGTGTAACTTACCTTAATTTTGTTGAAGTCCCGTTTCTTAAGCAATTTCCTGAGAGCACTCTGAAGAGTAGCTATATTCTTGATGTCAGGAAGCTGAAACGATATAAGCAGAAACGGCCTGAGAAGATGAAAGGTATATATGTATGGAGGTGGCCATCTTTGTTTCAGCAGAACAAGGAGTAATCGTGCCATTAAATTCATTATTCTTTCTCCACTGTCTACTGAAGGTTTAATGGTGATAGTATATTTCGGTACCATTTTGTAAATTAGGTCTTTGCTATGGTGTGTGTATGAACTCAGATTACTTGTCACTGGACTTATTTTCCAGAACAAGGGGTATTCGTGCCATTAATCTCATTACTCTTTCTCTACTGTCTACTGCAGCTTCAATGGGTGATAGTATAATTTGGTACCATTTTGTACGGGTCCGTAATCTAGATCTTTGGTATATCAGCGTGTATAAACTCTGATGTTTAGTCACTTGACTTATTGTTTGGTAGCTATGTATGGAGACGTCAACATTTCCTCGAGAACAAGGGGCCTCCGTGCATTAATCTCACTATTATAACTATGCCCTCTGCTATACTCACTCCCATTGGTTTCATAACATTCATATGCACAACGTTACACAGGCCCATAGTTCATGCCTTTGAATTGGTGCATGTGTGGCCTTAATCATAGAAAATCTCTTTACTTCCGAAAACAGCTTAGATGCACGTCAGCGAATTCATACAGTAAATACATATGCTCCACGCAATTTTAAACGTTACATCTACTGGCACACTTCTGTGCGGGTCAATAAACTACAATTATGCTACACCTATAAGGACCATTTTACGCTGGTCAGTATTCTAGGCCTTTGCTCTTGCATTTGTGAACTTATGCTCTTCCTGGATTCTTTTCTGAATGTATCTAATCAAGTCAAGTCCAATATCATGTAATTCGCATTCCAAAAGGTTCTAAAAATGCTTAGAGCCATTGTTACCCACCGTCTAGGGCCAGTAACATATATTTGTGCCATCCAAAACGGATGACTAAACTAGACGTATGCTATGACTCGTGTATGAACTCCCATTGTTTGTTGCTGGACTACTGGACAAGGGGTGTGTGTTTATGGAGAAGTCCATTCTGTACGGGTCAGTGAACTAGGCCATGGCTTCGCGCGTGTTTGAACTCCTATCCTTTGTATATAGAGTTATCTGGATGTACCTATTTTTAAAAAATCCTCTACGTTCGAAAACAGGTTTGGGTGCATAACAACCAAGTCTATATACGTATGGTCCACGTCCCAGGGAGGGGCGATTTGGGGCACTCGGACACTGAATAAGCACACAGGCTCTCTCTGCGGAGAGCCCCAACATACAACTTTAGCCAAAAACGCCCACATTCTATCATGCAAAAACGTTGCCATTTTGGTTTGAATAATACCCTATCTTTGTTCAAAACGCTGGCTTTCTATATTCGACAATATAACATTTGGAAAGCGAGAACTGACTCAGGATGGATCCATGCTCCCAATCGGATTTTATTTTCTTCATTTAAACCAGTGGGCATTAATTGTTTATGGAGAAGTCCATTCTGTGCGGGTCAGTGAACTAGGCCATGTCTTCGCGCGTGTTTGAACTCCTATCCTTTGTATATAGAGTTATTTGGATGTACCTATTTTTAAAAAATCCTATACGTTCGAAAACAGGTTTGGGTGCATAACAACCAAGTCTATATAAGTATGGTCCACGTCCCAGGGAGGGGCGATTTGGGGCACTCGGACACTGAATAAGCACACAGGCTCTCTCTGCGGAGAGCCCCAACATACAACTTTAGCCGAAACGCCCACATTCTATCATGCAAAAACGTTGCCATTTTGGTTTGAATACTACCCTATCTTTGTTCAAAACGCTGGCTTTCTATATTCGACAATATAACATTTGGAAAGCGAGAAATGACTCAGGATGGATCCATGCTCCCAATCGGATTTTATTTTCTTCATTTAAACCAGTGGGCATTAATTGTTTATGGAGAAGTCCATTCTGTGCGGGTCATTGAACTAGGCCATGTCTTCGCGCGTGTTTGAACTCCTATCCTTTGTATATAGAGTTATTTGGATGTACCTATTTTTAAAAAATCCTATACGTTCGAAAACAGGTTTGGGTGCATAACAACCAAGTCTATATAAGTATGGTCCACGTCCCAGGGAGGGGTATTTGGGGCACTCGGACACTGAATAAGCACACAGGCTCTCTCTGCGGAGAGCCCCAACATACAACTTTAGCCAAAAACGCCCACATTCTATCATGCAAAAACGTTGCCATTTTGGTTTGAATAATACCCTATCTTTGTTCAAAACGCTGGCTTTCTATATTCGACAATATAACATTTGGAAAGCGAGAACTGACTCAGGATGGATCCATGCTCCCAATCGGATTTTATTTTCTTCATTTAAACCAGTGGGCATTAATTGTTTATGGAGAAGTCCATTCTGTGCGGGTCAGTGAACTAGGCCATGTCTTCGCGCGTGTTTGAACTCCTATCCTTTGTATATAGAGTTATTTGGATGTACCTATTTTTAAAAAATCCTATACGTTCGAAAACAGGTTTGGGTGCATAACAACCAAGTCTATATAAGTATGGTCCACGTCCCAGGGAGGGGCGATTTGGGGCACTCGGACACTGAATAAGCACACAGGCTCTCTCTGCGGAGAGCCCCAACATACAACTTTAGCCAAAAACGCCCACATTCTATCATGCAAAAACGTTGCCATTTTGGTTTGAATAATACCCTATCTTTGTTCAAAACGCTGGTTTTCTATATTCGACAATATAACATTTGGAAGGCGAGAAATGACTCAGGATGGATCCAGCCTTCCAATCGGATTTTATTTTCTTCATTTAAACCAGTGGGCATTAATTCATTTCATGGATTTAGCAGATATTCTTGTTCTTACTTGTTCTTAGGTTATATGATCATTTAACAATTCATATGATTTGTGTGCAAGTTTAAGTATTTACATACTATAAACCAACAATACGATAACATGGGTGTTAAGAAAGTGCAGACCTCGGAGAAACGAGAATTCAGGTTATCACCTTACAGGACTCCCCTTTCATATTAAATGATATAATATTGGCAACGAGGAATAGAAACACTGGTGGAGTGTTCGTGTCCATCCCCAGTTAAGGTAGCTCATGGGGTTAGTTTCTTGGATTTAGTGTTTCCTCTGTCCTGGTTTGATTTTGCCATTCTGTCTCCACATAGTATACACTGGCTTCTAGGTATTCTGATGAAAAATATTAATCAGCAATCTCAAAAAAGTATAATTACAATCTCTACTCCTGGGTATAAATTGCTAGGTGAACATGGCTATTTTTTAACCACTTTTTCTAAGTGTCAATCATCTAAGACACAGAGCAGACGCTATGCATGTCGCTCTCGTGAATATTTAAGGACCGCAAATTCACTTCTAACATGACCATTTTTCAAACGTTTCAAGATGGTTCCGTTGACAGTAGGTTTTCTAAAAATTAAGTAAAAAAGAATAGTTCCTACAGTAGAGACATTTAGTTCCTACGCCAGTCGACCGGACGTCTGCAAGTGCCTGGTTGTACAACACCCGTGGATAACATGTCAAAAAATGTTCCAAGCTCATCAATGACCTTATCGTAGCTTGCTGATAAAATCTACGTTGAATTTGGAGGTAATCCATGCATCCATGTCCATGAAACCGTGCGTGCGGTCGTGTGGTTTACCCGGACTGCCCACGCATTTAGTGCAGGAATTAAATATCGGCACTGTATTTTAGCTTTTAATTAAAGTAGCGCCATCTTCCTGGTGTGTTGGTGAATTTGAATTTGATGCTTAAAATGCACGGATTCGTTTAACAGTAAATAAATACTAGGCGAATTAATTTATAAATCAGTACAAAGAATAAATTGCCTGATGGTGGATAGATTATTATATGTACTCGGAATTAAATGGCATATAGATATTGAATTGGTAGAAAGGATAATAAAATATCCACAGAACATCTTTCACGTGCTTGTGGGTAAGCAGCCAGATAACGCGAATTTCGAATTCATGATTTACATATGACTGATATCTGGTAAGCATATACTGTATAACTGGTTAATTTGGCGTGTACTTAAGTTGGCGTTTTTTTTCAAAAAAGTATTTTCTCTGTATTTATTTTGGCGTCTGGAGCAGTCAGAACAACGCCATCCTTATGTAGACATATTTTTATGTGAGCTTTAATTTGGCGTTGACAGACATTCGCCAAAGAACGCCAAATTAAAAACCACGCCAAATTAACCAGTTATACAGTATTTGTCGCATGTATACCTGAGCCCTAGCTGGACAGGAATAACGACCCATTCGTTTTGGAATCATTTTTGAAAATAAAATAATAAATTCATCTTTCCGATTCCATAACTCTCAAACGAAATCATACTTGGAGAAACTGTGATACAGTTTACTCTGACATACCGTTAGCTATAGATATGCCAAATTACAAGCAGATCTGTTAACATTTCATACCCAAAATGTATGTTAATCTGAAGCAATTATGTTTTGATGAATTTGACGAGAAAAAGGCTATAACCTTTCGGGATTGTGAGCAAGTCTATAGAAACATTTCTAGTAGCGGATCTTATACTTTTCTCAATGATAGCCAAAACATCCACAGTTCATCTTGGTAAAAGAGTGTCGGCTTTGACATATACTAAATCTCAAATGACCCTATACTTACGAAGTAACCCAATCAGCAACCTTGAACAAGTATTCGAATGAATTATAGTTCATAACACAAGATATATTTCATTTATTCGTTACAATAAACGTTATAGAAAGGTTCTGAGACTACTACATCTCTGAATGCTATGTTCATTAAAAGCTGATAGGAAACTAAGGTGCCCTAGGCTGGGTGTCCCGCAGTGGCTTGACTATGGCAAAGTTGCATCAATTTTGAATATATCTATATCTATATCTATCTATCTATCTATCTATCTATCTATCTATCTATCTATCTATCTATATATATATATATATATATATATATATATATATATATATATATATATATATATATATATATATATATATATATATATATATATATATATATATATATATATATAAATATATATATATATAGTGTATATTTTGACAGTTACCTTTCCATCCTCCTCCTCCTGTGCCTGCCCAAGGACAGCAGCGCAGCAAACGATAGCGACAAAAAGCACCTTCATCTTCTCCCTGGAACCTTGGCTCTGGAAATGTCTGCTAACGCGGGACGCCTTCTTTTTATACACGCACGTACATAACGGTATCAGCAGCTAGCCAATGGCATTAGGCCATGTAATACCCATAGCAAGGGACATACCGGTATCAGCAGCTAACCAATGGCATCAGGCCATGTAAAACCCACAGCAAGGTTTATTTTCTAACACGTGCCGTCCCTTAAAGAATTTTTAAATACACATATGATTCGTAAGATGTTTGGCGGTCAGGGCTTGGTTAAGTAACTATTGAACTTCTCTTAATCGATGTCAATGCCTTTCTCTCTCCACACAGGTAAAGGTTAAATTTGATTGGCGGTTTTGGCCGCTCTATATGTGAAAAGGTGTATCCAGCCATGAACGTGTTTATATAATGTAATGGTCCAGTCACAGGAAAAGAAGCAGGTTACAGAAACATGTCGTGGCTGGGTTTCGTATATTAAGGTATAACGTCAGCACAATACTTATAGTTATTGATACATAAAACCTCTCTATTTTTTTTAAGTGATTATACAACGGAGACCATCTACAGAGTGTGTTTGTTCATGCCATGGGTTAAAGTAGACATATACCCTTCTGTTTCTAGGTAATGCTGTGATTGTTTAGTTAGAAATTCTTTTGTTATGGTGTTTTCGTTCCATTTGCTTTTATAAATTTCATGTTTTGTAACAATTACTGTGATCGAGATGTGTATATTACCCAGTAGAATGGAAGTTTATTTAAGATAATTGTTTCATTTAGTATACTTTTTATCCACACCCTTCTTCTGTCCATATTCTTATTCTGGTTTCAGGACATTCGTATACAACATATGAGGTTTCTATTTCGTCACATTTCCCGCATTTGTCTCTATCACTGATATTGAATTGCAATGCCTTTCTGTTTGTCACTAAGGATCTATGCAGCAAATTGGAAATTGAAATATCTTATTCGAGTGTTTGCAATTTGGGCCATTATATATTAAGACAATCTATCCACGAAAATAAAACTACTTGTGCGTTGGTCTCTTGGAGAGATTGCAAGGATGTGAAATATGATGGAAAACGTCTATGTTCGTATATTATGATCCTTGAATATAGGTGTACACCATAGGTACTTGTTCACAAGGTACTAGCGACATTCCACATAGTTCCTGAAGTCGTAGTCATACTGTCAATCCTGAACCCTTATTCTGCTGATTGCTTATATAGTCAAAAAATGTGGTGCTGCTAAAAATGTACTTATTTGATAGTTTTAAGCAAGAGTCTTCAAATGAATACCAACGTGACAGCGCTTTAATAGGTTTCAAGCATTTTTGCTGTTATGTGTCTCAAACAAAAATAACACATACACATACATATATACATACAACTATCGATACTTGTCATATCAATGATGATCCTAGATATAAGTGCATTAGATTTACATAAAATGTTTAGTAAAGAGTGCTTAGTTTGTGCCTTTTATGGCGATGGCCACCTATATTCGTAAACAGGAAGGGTGGATGCCAAAAAGCTCAGTATGCACTGTCTATTATACACACCGTTAGTTCATAACATCTACTGGTACCATTTTACACGGGTCAGTAAACTAAGCCTTCAACTAAGCCTGTCTTTGAGCTGGTACTCTTTGTGTGTGGACTCCTTTTCTGTCTGTATGTATTTATGGAAGTATTTCTGCGTTAGCACGTGCATGAACTCTGACTGTGTGTCGCTGGACATCTTGACAGTTGCTCTCTATTTATGGAGGGGCCATCTTCGTTCGAGCAGAAAACAGTTCCATTAAATACATTATACTTTCTCTACTATCTACTAAATATTTAACCCTTATGCTGCTGGTGGCTAATTTTGTCAATATGCAATGATGCAAAAAAAAACTGATAAATGACTGAAACCCTGGCATATGGTACTCATCTGAGAGTACTCAGTGAGAGCTTTCTAATGAGTACCAACATGACAGGGTTCAGATGTTTCTCAGAACTTTTTGTATTTTTTTCTCCTGGGCGAAATAAGCCTCAGCGTGGAAAGGGTTAATAGGTGATAGCAGCTTTTAGTACCATTTTGTAATCTAGGTCTTTGCCATGGTGAGTGTATAAACTCAGATTGCCTGTCACTGGACTTATTTGCCAGAACAAGGGGAATTCGTGCAATTTTTTTCTATGTTGTCTGCTGAACTCACTTTCATTTTATAACATTCATATAAACTATTTCACACAGGTCAGTATTCTAGGCCTTTGACTTGGAGCATGTGTGGACTTAGTAATAGAAAATCCCTTCACGTACGTAAACAGGTTAGATGCATGGCAACAAATACAGTAACTACATAGGTGGCCTAGATGTTTAGGCTGTCATATATGTATATTTCTATCATGTTTTTCCCGTTACTAGGCACCAGATAGTCTATGTGGACATAGTGGCCAAATTAGTTTACATTTATCTCATTTTGAATATGACAAAACCTCTAGAGATATGAGGATTAGGTTGCGCCATCTACCTTCCATACCTGGAACTACACCACCCTGTTTGGTCAACACGGAAGAGAATACCACCCTTTAGGGACTAGGAGCCTAGTCTACGACGACGCTTCACGCCATTTTTTCTTTATATCTAGGGCTTATAACATCAATTGGCACACTTCTGCACTAGTCCAGCAGATAAATGACATTTTGGAGCCGGATTTGTTGATGAAGGAAAGGTTCCCTTAAGTTCCTTATGATGTTGGTATTGTCACTTGCATGCACACCTGCTGCACGTGACTATTACTTTATGCAACTCCCATCCATTCACCTTCTATCTGCCCTTTCACACGTCCCTACCTGCTGATCAGTACCCTATCCATGCACCTTCTACCTGTACTATGGGCTTGGATATGTGCGCCCCCACTCACTCTTTTGGCGCACGGATCCTTACTACACTGACAATTTCTACTTCTCCTGCGGCCTTTAGCGCCCTGCCGCAACACTTGCCTCCCCCTTCTCTGTAATTGTACTGTCATCCCAGTACCTCCACCTATCTGGGTTAATATCAGGATAGAATCTTGATATAATATACCCGTTCATTTATCAGAACTTACAAAAGTCCTTCTATCTTATAGTTTTTTTTAGCCCAAAAGCACTCACAGCAGCGGTCAGATACATTCCTTGCTAACAAAAAAACATTTGATTATCTTTGACATTCCTAAGAAATGATTTATGGCAAGTTTTGAGTTCCTACTATGAAAATTGTACTTTCCAGAAGCAAATCCCTAAAATCACATATTTCATGCCACATTTTCTGTAAATTGCCCAAAAACGTACGTAGCATGTCATGAAAATATGCAAACTTGACTCACTTTCTCTATCTACACATTTAGATAAAATTTAAAACTATTTAGTTGAGAATTTGGAATAGTCCAGAGGATGACTTTCAAGTTGTGGGAAATAACAGAAATCCTACTATTTTATAGGTTTCTACCACAAAATCACTAACAGGATGGGTCAGATATATCTTATACTGACACAAGACATTTGATAATCAAAGACATTCTTATGAAATCATTTTTGGCAAGTTTTGTGTTACTGCTATGAAAATTGCACCTTCCAGAATCAAATCCCTAAAAGGTTTTGAGTTTCTATCACGAAAAGTGAATTTTCTAGAAGGAAATCCCCGAAAACATGCTTTTTGACTTATTTTTTTGCATAAAATGCCCCAATACCCCCTTACGCAGCAAAATCAGTACTTTTGTGGAGAAGATGTCAGTTTAAGGTCATTTTTTTCATAGCTCATATCCATGTGCAAAGTATGGACAAGGGACCATTTAATCCAGTGAGTAATATGATATCACTTGAATACTACCAGGCCCCACGAGGCAATGTTCTTTTAGAGCATAGACTTTAATTACTTTACATCAAAAAGGAAAAGAAACCAATCATAGCCATCTTTAAGTCACAGAAAATGAATCCACAGCAGCAGTAGGAGTCTGCAGGGGCCAGGATTTTTGATTATCAATAATCATGTTTGAAATTTGGTATTAACACAGAGATAAGACAATATGGACAACCCTAATAGGGGGTGTTACATGCAAAATTGTCTTGTTCTCAATCCAAATATATATAAGTTCATTATCATATCACCAACATAATTCTAAGTAGCCTGTATTGTAAGGAACAAGCAATTCCAAACGAGTTTTGCCCATGTTGGACTGCTCCCTTTTTTATACGATATCTTTTTAAAACTATCATCCCATATGTAGGATGAAGTAACCTTTTGATTTAGTTCATTTGATAGCACATGTATAAACAACACCCTAGGCTGTATTACAAGATATTTTCACAGTTTTCTGTACTCTCTTCATAAGCAGTTTGTAGAGAAAAGTCTTCAATAAATGAGTATTTAGGATCAATGTACAATATATATAGTCAGCATGAAAAGGTCCATTATTATATTTGTACCACTGATCAACAACATGATTATACACACATAATGTTCATGGTCATATAATCTCATTGTGTGGCTTTGTCTTTCCAACTCAAAATTATCATTATCATCATTATCAGTAGTATTGATAGTATCATCATTACTGATATTATCATTATTATTATTATTATTATTATTATTATTATTATTATTATTATTATTATTATTATTATTAATATTGTTATTATCATTATTATTTTCATCCTTTTTATTATTATTATCATCATCCTCATCCTCATCACAATGCTAAAAAAGATGGTTGATTTAAAGGTAGTTTCAGGGGGAAGGGGATAAACAAGATGTCTTCAGTAATTTGAATCATATCTCAGAGGTAATCAAAAGTTAATTATTTGGAATGTCAAATGTAAGCATACACTTAGAAAGTGATATTTAAAGGAAGAACCTACACATTTTAAATATAATAATATACCCTCACGTAAAATCTCTCAAGTCCAAAAAGGCTTCAAATGACCTTGGACACACTCATTGCGATCCAATCAGTTCATATCAATGTCATAACAAAGCATCCCTGACATTGTTAAAATACTGCCCCGTGTTGGTCCTCAGATATGCAAAGCCATTCTATCCCGTCTGAAGCTAACCTTTTAATTACAACTCAATGCTATTGCATATTAACTCACGAATAGCACATTTTCATACACTTTAATGCCTCTAAAATAATTCCTTATCAACTCTTCATACTTTCAGAGGCTTTGAAAGATCATTTTGTGTGCAAATATCCATTAAAACATTTAATTTTCAGATACACAAAAATCTTCATGATTGTTAAGTTTGATATTCTTTTGTAATGGTGTTTTCGTTCCATTTGTTTTTATAAATTTCATGTTTTGTAACAATTATAATGATCGAGATGTGTATATTTACCCAGTAGGATGGAAGTTTTATGTATAAGATAATTGTTTCATTTTTGTATCTTTTTTATCCAATTTTCTATTTCTGTCCGTACTTTACGGGTCTGGATATTTGTATAAAAGAGGAGAGATGGTTTCCGTTCTTCACATCTCCCACATTTCTCAGTATCACTGAGATTGAATTGCAATCATGGTTTTTGTTTGTCACTAAGGATCTATGAAGCACTTGGAAATTGACATATCTTACTTGAGCGTTAAAATTGCACTTATTGGCCATTATCTAACGATAATCCATCACTGAGAGTGAAACTACTGGTGAGTTGCTCTTGTGGAGAGATTGTAAGGGTGAGCTTGGAAGTTAGAATTTCGTCTCTCGTCACTTTTGTGCCATATTGTGGCTAATTCATGACTAGCCATTTGTAAGTAGTGGAGGAAAGCAGAGTACCCGTCGAAAACCACCACTCCAAGTCACTGGCAACTTTCTCACATGCCTTGGCCGGGATTTGAACCCATGCAGTGGTGAGAGATGCAGTGCAGTCAGTGGCGTCGCCTGAGACCACAGGGCTATCAAAGGGTGAGGAGTATTTTGAAAAGTATTTTGGAAAACATATATTTTCCTAGTTTATGGTCTATGGATAGGTGTCATGCACTCATACATACATACATAAAACATACAGGAATGTATGTATGTATGTGTGTGTATGTATGTGTGTGTATGTATGTATGTATATGTATATATATATATATATATATATATATATATATATATATATATATATATGCATGTACGTATGTTTATGTATGTATGTATGTATGTATGTATGCATGTATATATGTATGTATAAAATGAATGCATTTTATTTAGATATAAGGTTTAGTGAAGAGTGCCTCGTTTGATGCGTGTACATTGCATTTTAAATGTCTGTTACGAATTTGGTGTCCTTGACAAATGCCTATCTATGATTCAGGGCGGTCTGAGACATTTCCATTTGTTTTGTTTCTTGTTATTGTTTTTGATTTTTGCGTGTTTGTAAGTTGTTTTGCATTTCTGACTGTAATTGTTTATGTGACAAGTATGAACCAATAGGCTATCGGCCAAATATTAAAAGAGCCTTATTTTGCGAGTTTAATTACCCCCACCCCCCCATGTAGATGGAATTTTTTTATGTTAGATGGATAGGGGAGTATATGGGGCCTACCAGATGTCGTGCCCCCACTTTGGGACATGGTCAGATTTCCGTTAGGCCTGGTCAAACTGACCACCCAAAAATCAGGAAATCGGCCACCTGAAGCACACATATATTGAGGAATAATGGGATGGGGGGTAAAGAAATTAACCATAAAAATGCTCACCGTTCATTGAATACCACAAGTTTGGTATCAAAATGTTGGTCTGGAAGGGACGTATCCTTTAACCTACGAAACACATAACAAACTCTATTCCATGATGTAATAAAGGTCATTCAAGGTCAAAATGGCTGCCAAATCAAGAATCTGGGATTTTCCCATAATCTATAGTTTCAGTTTATAAACTTCTCAATTTTTTTGAAAGGATGTATTTCTTTTCTGTAGCCACTTTTTCCAAAGGAATGCTTTTTAGTGGAGTTGTTCAACATTTTAGAAAGTTCATTGATTAGAATGTTAAGTCCAATTTTGAGATTTAAGGTACAAAGTAGGGTAAGGGCCCACCTAGAGACTCCAAAAGTGACTAAAATGTTACAAATTTGAAAACCAAAATGCCTGTATCTTAAGTTTTACAAGTCGGAAGGGAGCAGATGATGCACCAAAATATCAAGTTCAATTTTCTCTTCAATCTGGTAGGTGATGGTAAAAATTCCTATAATTAGGGGTTATTGAAGGTCAAATAAAGGTCAAAATGTCAGATTTTCTCTAAAAAAATTACATTTTGATGAAGAAATTTTGACAAAGCAGTTGTGTTTTGTCATTATATAATGTCCAAACCAAGTTACCACAATAACTGACAGATATATTACCTGAAATATGGTCCACTCTTATATTTTGGATCATATACCGGTAGAAATAAAGTAGTTTTAAGTCAATATGGAGGTATGGAATATGGCATTTACCAATTCCATGCATATAATAAGTGCTTAAAGACGGTTGGTGAGGAAGTGCTAGCATGGTACCACTGTTAAGATCATGGAAGTTGTGAAAATTAAACATCATAGGCATTGTTTGGTATCAAAATGCTTGTTGTAAGACAATTCTCTATTATTTCATTCAACCAATCTAGGGTAGGGTATACTGCTGAAATTTTAGAGGTCATTCAAGGTCAAACTAACCCCAAGTGTCATGATTTAAGGTATTTCGTCTTTGAATTGTTCATTAAGCAGCTTATCAAATTCTCCTAGAATACAACTTTTTTATCCTGGAAATAGTTCTAGGTGAGAAGTATCTTTAAAAAGGATTCTCAGACACTTTTTGAGTCACGTCAAGACAAAGTCTGCACCAATCTTGAATATTTAGGGACCAAAATGGCCACATGCCTGAATATGGGTGCACCCAAATATATCTAAGTGAAGCAACAGAATGTTGACATAACAGAGTTATATCTTATGGTATGTAAGCTTTCATTTTCAATGGGGAGAACAAGGTTTTGAACTTGCCTTGCCTTCATGTAAGATTAAAGGCAGTGTAAAATATAATTGAGATTTAAAGAAAAATTGAAGGTCAAATAAAGGTCAAAACATCCTTTTTTCTAAAAAAATTCAAATTTAGATGAAGAGATTTTGATGAAGGCGTGTTTTGTCATCACATGATTTCCTAACCAAGTTACCAAAATAATTGACTGACAAAATACCATAGATTTGTTTACCAAAACATTTTTTGAAGTGATGCATTTCTTTTATGGATCCACTTTCTGAAGGAATGTCTTTTAGTGGAGTTGTTGAACATTTAAGAAAGCTCATTGACCGAAAGTTCTATTTCAAGCTTTAAGGTAAAAAATAGGGTACCAAGTCCACCTGGAGACCCCAAAAACGCCTAAAATGGTACAAATCTGTACACCAAAATGACTGTATCTTAAGTTTTGTAGGTTGGAAGGGAGCAGATGATGCACCAAAATGTCAGGTTTAATTTTTCTCTTCAATTTGGAAGATGACGGAAAAATGATAGTAAAATTAACGGGTCATTGAAGGTCAAATTAAGGTCAAAATATCAATTTCTTTTGGAAAATTCATTCTTTGATAAAGAGATTTTTGATGAAGTAGGTGTGTTTTGACATTTTACAATTTCCAATACAAGTTCACAATTCAAGTTCACAATACATGGCAGATAAATTACCCCAAGATAGGGTCCGATTATATATTTTGAACCATTTACTGATGAAAAGTAGGTAGTTTTAAGTCAATGTGGTGGTGTGGAATATGACGTTTGGCAATTTCAGGCTTATAATAAGGAGAGTATGTGAGAAAGTGCCAGTATGTGACAACTGTTAGGTCATCAAAAGTGGGAGCACCAAACACTATAGGCATTGTTTGGTATCAAAGTACCTGTTATAAGGCAATCTTCCCATTTCATGCAACCAACCTAGAGCAGGATGTTCTGTTGTCATATTAGAGCTCACTCAAGGTCAAACTACCTCCTATTTTATGATTTAAGGTATTTTGTCTTTGAATTATAAGTATTATTTTTCCATCATCTTCCAGATTGAAGAGAAAATTAAATCTGATATTTTGATGCATCATCTGCTCCCTTCCAAACCAATGAAACTTAAGATACTGTCATTTTGGTGATGACAAAGCACACCTTCCATCAAAATCTATTCATCTAAATTTAAATTTCTTAGAGAAAAAAAACAATGTTTTGACTTTTATTTGACCTTTTTTTCCTTCAATCTCTTTAATAATTTGCACTGCCTTTAATCTTACATGACAAACACAATATGCAAGTTTAAAAGCTTGAAAGCTGACGTACCATAAGATACAACTCTGTTATGTCAACTTTCTGCTGCAAAAATCACTTAAATATTTGGGTGCACCCATAATTAGTTCTTTATAATTTTGGTCCCTAAATATTCGGAATTGGCCCAGACTTGGTCTTGAAACTACTCAAAAAATGTCTGAGAATCCTCTATAAAGATATTTCTCACCTAGAACTATTCCCAGGATAAAAGATGTATTGCATGAATATTTAATAAGCTGCTAAATGGACAATTCAAAGACGATATATATCAAATCATGAAATTGGGGTTAGTTTGACCTTGAATGACCTCTAATATCACAACACTATACCCTACCCTAGGTTGGTTGAATGAAATGAAAAGATTGTCTTACAACAAGCATTTTGATACCAAACAATGCCTATGATGTTTGTTTTTCACAACTTCTATGATCTAAACAGTGGTCCCATACTAGCACTTCCTCACCAACCGTCTTTAAACACCTATTTTAAGCATGGAATTGCTAAATGCTATATTCCACACCTCCATATTGACTTAAAACTACTTTATTTTACCGGTATATGGCCTAAAATATAAGAGTGGACCATATTTCAGGTAATATATCTGTCAGTTATTGTGGTAACCTGTTTTGGACATTATATAATGACGAAAAGCAACTACTTTATCAAAATCCCTCATCAAAATTTGAATTTTTAGAGAAAATCTGACATTTTGACATTTATTTGACCTTCAATGGCCGCTTAATTTTACTGTTTTTTTTCCATCTACTTCCAGATTGAAGAGAAAATTAAACCTGATATTTTGGTGCATCATCTGGTCCATTTCGACTTGTAGAACTAAAGAAACAGTCATTTTGGTTTTCAAATTTGTACCATTTTAGGCATTTATGGGGTTCTCCAGGTGGGCCTGATACCCTGATTTGTACCTGAAATCTCAAAACTAGATTTAACATTCTAATCAATGAACTCTCTTAAATGTTTAACAACTCCACTTGAAAGTATTCCTTCAGAAATAGTGGCTACAAAAAAGAAATACATCCCTTCACAAAAAACTGAGAAGTTCATAAAAGGAAACTAGAGATTATGGGAAAATCTCAGATTCTTGATTTGGCAGCCATTTTGACCTTGAATGACCTTTATTAAATCATGGGATAGAGTAAGCCACGTGTTAAGTATCTTTAAGGATAAGCCTCCTCCAGACCAACATTCTGATACCAAACTTGTGGTATTTAATGAACTGTGAGCAATCTTATGGTCAATTCTTTTACCCCCCCTACCATTATTCCTTAATATATGTGTGCTTCAGGCGGCCGATTCCCTGATTTGACCAGGCCTAAGGCAAAACCGATCATGTCCCAAAGTGGGGGCACGTCATTTTGATAAGCCCCTGACACTCCCCTATCCATCTGAGGTATAAAATTCCATCTACATGGGGGGGGGGGGGGGGGGGGGAGTAATTAAAACCCAAACAAAACACAACTACTTTATCGAAACATCTTTAGCAAAATTTGAATTTTTAGAGAAAAATTGTCATTTTGACCTTTATTTGACCTTCAATGACCCCTTAATTTTAGGATATTTTACCATCTCCTTCCAGATTGAAGAGAAAATTGAACCTGATATTTTGGTGCATCATCTGCTCCCTTCCGACTTCTAAAACTTAAGATACAGTCATTTTGGTTTTCAATTTTTTACCATTTTCGGCACTTTTGGAGTCTCTAGGTAGGCCTGGTACCTTACTTTGTACCTAAAATTTCAAAATTGGACTTAACATTCTGATCAATGAACTTTCTAAAATGTTGAACAACTCCGTTATAAAGCATTCCTTTTGACAAAAGTGGCTACAGAAATGAAATACATCCCTTCAAAAAAACTGAGAAGATTATAAACCGAAACTATAGATAATGGGAAAATCCCTGATTCTTGATTTGGCAGCCATTTTGATCATGAATGACCTTTATTACATCATGGAATAATGTTTGTTATGTGTTTCGTATCATTAAGGATAAGCCCCTTCCAGACCAACATTTTGATATTAAACTTGTGGAATTCAATGAACTGTGCGCATTTTTATGGTTAATTTCTTTACCCCCCATCCCATTGGCCGATTCCCTGCATTGTAGGTGGTCAGTTTGACCAGGCCTAACGGAAATCTGACCATGTCCCAAAGTGGGGGCACGGCATTTCGGTAGGCCCCATATACTCCCCTATCCATCTAAGGTAAAAAATTCCATCTACATGGTGGGGGGGGGGGGGGGGGGGGGGGGGGGGGGGGGGGTAATTGAAATCCATAATTTGGGTCCCTGGCCGATAGCCTACTTTTAAAGAGATCAAGAACGTTATGAAAGGGGAGGATCATTTTAGATGTTACTGGAGTGGTCAAGTTCAACATAATCGTTTTGAGAGAGAACAGGAATAATGTGATAATTATGAACGTGTTCAAGATCAATATGATCGTTTTAAAAGGATTCAAGATAAATAAAGACGTTTTGAAAGTGGTCAAGATCAGTATGAATGTTTTTGAAAGTGGTCAAGATTATAGAAATATTTTGAAAGTGGTTAAGATCAATGTGAACGTTTTGAAATGGTCAGTTTTAATATGAACATTTTGAAAGCGGCCACTAACAATCTGAACATTGTAAAAGTGATCACTACCCATATCAACATTGTGAAAGTGATCATGATCAATGTTAACGTCGCGAAAGTGGTCACTATGAAAGTGGTCACTATCAATATGAACATTGTGAAAGTGGTCACCATAAATATGAACATTGTGCATGTTGTCACCATCAATATGGCCATTCTGAAAGTGGTCACAAACAATATGAATATAGTGGAAGTGGTCACTACCAATATGAACGTTTTGAAAACTCATAGACTGCAAATAAAAGTTAGTTAGCAAGAATTCCCATGAAACGGACTCTCCTTTTTTTCAGTCCAAGGTTTCAAGATAATTTAATTCAGAAATGAATAACACCATGAATACATAACATCACTTTCTCCGTGTGCAGCAGAACTACTTCTACTGTGTATTTCTGAAATAAAACCAGCGGTTTCACATTTCTATGTTGCTTCATGTAGCATAAGTCTTCTATGAAACCATTCTTCACTTATTCAGTATAAGAACAATGTTCTTAGAGAATATTCAAGGCGCTAGTATAGTATTCCACCCCGTATTTTCTCCACTTGACTGCTATCAACGACCTTGACGCTAATGTTCATACAGCGCACAGCGCCCCCAAAGTGATACGGCAGCAGATGTAACTAATTGAACCTCAGAATAGCAAGTTCATAGCACAGGGAAAATTGGATTGGGAAGCTTGCGATGCCACAAAGTTAACGACATGTAAAGGCGTATTGATATGATTATTATTGTTCATTTATTTGAAAAGGCATTAGATTAAAAAATCAAAAACAATTTTTCAGCTATTTTGGCGCTCCTTATTTGGTTCTAACGTCATTCCGGCTATCCCGAGCTGGTTTGGAGTAGTTAGATAACAGGCGCCATATTTGATTTGGATATTTCACTGGCTCGCATGAGGTAGGTAGGTCATAATCAGTTTCGGGCCATATGTAAATATGTGGGGTCATTGATAAAAGTGGCCTGGCGGTCTTTTTCAAAGATTTACTCCGGTATTCAGTCACGTAAATGACATGACTAAACTCGGAATGCAAGGAACGATCCCAAATAGAGTTACGGGATTTCATCAATATAGCTCTCTTTTCAAACCTCCCCGTCATACAGAAGGCGCCGTAGCTTAGTGGCTAGAGCGCTTGCCGGCAGGGCAAGAGGCTGCGGGTTCGATACCATCTGACCGCAACTAGCATCATCTTTTCCACCTACCCAGTCCTTCGTGTGGCACTTTGAAATATTTCCTACTCTATATAACGATGTCTTTATTTTTATTATTTTTATTTTACTTTACTAAAATGAATTGTTGGTCAAATCCACTGATCCCAGAGAGGTCTGCCTGAATTGGCGTTCGCTATAAGGGTCGATTTGATTAGTGTATGAAATTCCCTGGTTATAATAAACATTTCCACAGTTGTGAAGTTGGGAAATTTCTTCGAGAAAATCTATAGTTTAATGAATGTAAGTAATGCCTAGCCTTCATATAAAAATTGAGCTCTGTGAAGTTTAATGGGTGTAAGTATTAATTTATATCTGTTGATGAGGAAATGTTCCATTAAGTTCCCTATGACGTTGGTATTGTCACTTTCATGCACACTTGCTGCACATGACTATTACTTTATGCAACTCCCACCCATTTTACCTTCTATCTGCCCTTTCACACATCTCTACGTGCTGATCAGTGCCCTATCCATGTACCTTCCACCTGCACTTTGGGCTTGTATCCGTGCGCCCGTCACTCACTTTTTGGGCGCACGGATCTTTATTACATCGACAACTTCTACTCCTCCTGGGGCCTTAAGCGCCTTGCCGCAACACTTGCCTCCCCCTTCTCTGTAATTGTACTGTCCTCCCAGTACCTCTTTTCAACGGGGGCCCTATCTGGATGGGGGCGCCTCTATAATCTATTTTCTATGAAAATACGTTGGCGGAGGTGTGACACCAAAGGTTTACTAATACAAGTGGTAGACTCTTATTCCTGGCAGACCTCATGCATGTCGTAATGGAAAGTTGTGAACTTGGAATCTCCTACCTAGGGTTAGGGTTAGGTTTAGAGTTAGGAATCAGGTCAAGAAAGTATAACTGCACGATCTTTCAGCAAATGTTTTGAACTTTTGTATTCTAACTTTCAATTTTATTACATGTCAAAAAAGCTTTTAGCGATTCAAGTTTTGTTGATGATGATAATAATAATAATAATAATAATAATAATAATAATAATAATAATAATGATGAATATGATAATAACAATAATAATGATAATAATAATATTATTATTACTATTATTATTATCATTAATAATAATAATAATAATAATAATAATAATAATAATAATAATAATAATAATAATAATAATAATGAATAATCACAATAATAATAATAATAATAATGATAATAATAATAATATTAATAATAAAAACAATGATAATAATAGTAAAAAACAATCGTTATGATAATGAAAATGATAATAATAATAATGATAATAGTAATTATTATAATAGTAATAATGATAAAATTAATATTTGATATAGCGCCCTTTCCCACTATAATATTCAAAAGCACTTTATAAAGAATAGTCAGTATAGAGATCTCAATAGTCTATATAGTCGTATACACTCCTTTTGAAATAGCAATGGTGACACTGGTCAAAATTGTACCGTTCTGGAAGTATGCATTATTATACCAACTTTTAAAAAGGCATGTTTGAAACCATCAACCAAGATATAGGGCAGGACTTTATAAAAGGTATAAGGGGCATACTTACATTTGCCAACAGATTAACGTGGTAATAGTATGACTTTAAAGGTGAAAAGTTATGTCAAGAAGAAATGAAATCATTATATATGTATATACATATATAGATATTTTAGATAATATAGATAGACAGATAATCTTTATTTCATTTCGGTGATATTTTTACATAGTCAACACGAGCTACCAGGGGTCTTTGGCCGACTACAGGATAACATTTTAAATATCCTCCTAGTTGAAAGGTATTTATTTATAGCAGCAAAGAGAACAGGTACAGTTAGTTCCAGACCAGGTTGAGATTAAGTCTTTGAACTCCTTAGGGATGTTGTTTGTCTCAAGTTGTTAGGTAGTGAGTTCCATACTTTGGGTCGAGTATATCTAATATCTAATATGTCCCTCGTTATCCCAAGTGAAAAATTAAGGAGGGTTTACTATCCTGTAACGTGAGAGAGATAGAGCTTATCCTATTATGTTGGCTATTTGGCTATGCTATCCTGTCACTTTATAATTTAGTTTCACTCGCTGTCAATAGAGGGCTCTTACTGGATTGATACCTCAGAAGAGAGCTGCTCAGGTGGGGATCCCTCGCATAACTAATTCTCAGAGAAAAAAATAAACAGGGCGGATTGCCTAAAGTCATATAAAGAAAATACGGGGGCGATTTATAGAAATACAGAGTTGAAGGGAGAAATACCTTATGTTACCTTAAGGTTATGAATACCTTAATCAATGAGGAGAAAATGAAACAGGGTGGATTGCCTCATAGTCAAATAAAGAAAACATGGTGGTGATTTATAGAAAAATGAGTTGTCTCTAAGATAAACTAAAACATGGGAAG
>OZ012697.1:0-108288 GCA_963942565.1 Maea johnstoni
TCTAGAACTGTCCTTTATGTTTTATAAAATAGCCTTAGCATCTGCCTAATAAAAAGTCAACATCCTATAGTTTTAGATTGTATCTCATACTACTGCAACTACTACTACTTCTACTACCACTACTACTACTACTACTACTACTACTACTACTACTACTACTACTACTACTACTACTTCTACTACTACTACTACTACTGCACTAATTCCACACCAATAATGATATCGCAGTCAAACGTTTGCACTGTTTCTGACCCTTTAACTAACATAGACTTTGGATATTGACCGTGGCCTAGATGTAATGTGCATGTTTAAAGAAATGTGACCCTTAAACAAACCAACGTGACCAGACAAGATTCGAGCAACGATCCTTCGACCACTATTGCGACGCCTGAACAACTCAGCCTACCCGCCACTACTGCTGCTACTACTACTACTACTACTAACTCAATTACTACTACGACTACTATTACTACTACTGGTGCTGCTGCTGCTGCTACTACTACTACTACTACTACTACTACTACTACTACTACTACTACTACTACTACAGTTACTACTAGTACTACTACTACTACTACTACTACTACTTCTACTACTACAGTCACTACTACTACTACTACTACTACTACTACTACTACAGTTACTACTACTACTACTACTACTACTACTACTACTACTACTACTACTACTACTGGTGCTGCTACAACAACTACTACTACTACTACTACTACTACTACTACTACTACTACTACTACTACTACTACTACTGTTGCTGCTGCTTCTGCTACTACTACTGCTGTTTATGGTGCTGCTGCTAATACTACTACTACTACTACTACTACTACTACTACTACTACTACTACTACTACTACTGTTGCTGCTGCTTCTGCTACTACTACTGCTGTTTATGGTGCTGCTGCTACTACTACTACTACTACTACTACTACTACTACTACTACTACTACTACTACTACTACTTTATTCCTGGTGTTGCTGCTGCTACTTCTACTACTACTACTACTACTACTACTACTACTACTACTACTACTACTACTACTACTACTACTACATACATAAACTGTCATAATGGTAAACCAGGTGTGATATATTTGACTGGCTGTTGTGACCTATTGGTTGTGACCTATATACTTGTGTGCCCTATATAACATATTGAAAATAGAGATTCCATCACGAGTGAATAAAATAGAAAGTATCTTGCACGAGTGAGTGATTTTGTATCTTGGTGCGAGGCTTGCGAATCCCAAGATACAAAATTACTCATGATTCCTTCTCTTTCCATCGATTAGTGATGGAACATAGAAGATGTATACTGAAGTTAGCAAAAGTTCGTACTAGTTCAACATTGGTCATAAGCGTGCATTGTGACGTGCAACGTTTTCCTTATAAACTGGTGCTAAATCACACGCGCGCGCCATTATTTTGTGTACTGTTGGAGCAGCAGCAGATTCTCCGTATCTACCAGGTTCGAATTTAATGCCTTCACAAGCACCTTTCATAGCACGTTCATCGTTTATTTGACCTTTAGGAAGACGCTTGATATCACGGCAATACATTGGCGTTCAGTTTCGTGGATCTTTATTTTAACTTTTACATATGTTAGCATTTCCTACACAGTATATCACACCTTGCCGTATATGTACCAATATACAAATATGACATTCCTGTGGGGTTGCCAACATGATTGTTTACCCCGAGTGGGGACAATGCAATGACTAACCCCCCCTCACCCCCGAGCACCCAAAATCCATGACAAGTTGAAACTTACAGAACTCACTTGGGCAGTGCAATTTCGGAGCAGCAAGTTTACCATACTGACCATGCTGGGATATCCTATTGGTTTTATCATACCGAACAACCTACCATCTCAACTGGGTTGAGATTTTACTTATTTCTCTAAATTAAGACACTCGCGCATGTTAGTTTCTTCGTCGTTGTTCTCAACAATAAGATACTTCCATTGTTGACGGCGGCATTCTGCTCAGGCCTTGACATATTTTCGCCACAAGTGGGGCTCTTGAAAGCATGACGTCCTCAACAGTATAGGGAATCATGAAACGTCACATTGACAACAGGTGCTAATACGTCGTCTTCTGGACAGCGGGTCCTAATACGTTGAATGGTGACCGCTGTCAAGGAACCTACATAGACATAGGTAGCCAACAGTTTTGATACATGGCTCTCATCCAATAGGATAAGAGTATCCTCACGTGAGGTATAACAATGTAATCTGGTCACTTGACCTGATGGGAAGGATCATTTGCGGTCATTCCAACCAAGTAGACAAAGTTATGAAGTAATGGGAAAAATGTATTTGTTTTGATTCCAGTGTATAGTTTTCTCTGTAACTGTTAGAGGGGGTAGTGTACTCCTTAGGTCAGACCAGTGGAGCTGGTCTTTATTATTATGCAAATCAGGTTGCTATCTTTAGAAGTCAAAGTGGGTGTTGCTTTTCACTTGAGCCACAACTGCCTACCTGGCTGCATGGTAGATTTTTGTTTTCGTTATTGTCATGAACTATTTGTTAGTGTCAGTTACTATGTTAATGTTTTCGCTATTGTTTTGTTATTTACCATATTATGATATGTAACTTCAATGTAGTACTATGGCTTCGCATGTTTGTAATTTTATGATCCATATGATATCTTTTTCATTTATGCATTTTTGTACATTTCGCACTAATAAATGCTGCGTAATGGCCTAGGTATGGTATTTGGTGGCAATAATCAATTCAGTGTTTTGTTTTGTTTTCTACACAGTGGTAAGGAAACAAATAATTTATATGTGTTTCATCATAGAGAATTAAAACATAACTTATGAAGGTTCAGACCGCCTTGCCGAATAATCAAACAGAGAATATGTGCCAATCAGATCAGATGAATGCAGATTATATGATGTTTTGTGGCTGAGGTGGTAGCCATGATATATATTTAGCATAATAACCTCCTCCCTCAACAATGGAGCGTGACACACGCACATGCCTCCAACAATAGTAAACCCTATTGTGTTATGACGTTTTGATTGTTGCACCATTCAGAATGTCGCAGCAATCTGCCCATAGTAAGTTTAGTTTAGGCCTTAATTTAAAACAAATAACCTGACCAAAAACATGTTTATTTATGCCTTGTGATCTAACGGGAATTGATCACGGGTGATTGTGGCAATACCAGTGCCCTCCCAGTCAGCAGCCAAAACATTATCCTACGGGCTCGGTTTTGGCTGGTGACTTGGCCGCTATAACTAGTTTGTGTAGTTTACCATGACCATGCATCAAAAACCTGAGAGGATCAGGTTTGTTCATAATTCTCCCACCTGGCGGCGCCAACATGTCAGTGATGGTAAAAAAGAACAAACTTGAGATAGGACCATATTGCACTCTCTGTAGGCCATAGACAGAATGTTAGTTCAGAAGAAAAGGTAAACTTTGCGGGGGTGAAAGAGCTAGTCTAGACTGAGAACTAATAGTATGTCCCAAACGAGTCAAAGATCACAGAGAGGCTCTAGAAGACTAGAACAAATTGCACTCCACTCTTTTCTAATCATATTCCTTTTGTGTACCTTCAGTACTACTTAGTTGTTTTGTATCGGCAACTTTTTCTTATGTCTGTAAATTTACTATTATTTGTACACATATTATCTGTATGTAATTACTTTTATAGCCAGTGCTATAGTCAATAAACATACATACATACATTAAGACCAGGTAAGCTAGGGCTAGTAGGGCTTGCTACTTTGAACGTCAGATACTAGTAATTTTTATATGTTTTTTCATACTCTTTTCTTATTGTATAACAGGATGCAGGGATAAAAGACTGTATTATGACGGCGCCACCTATCTACCATACATGGTACTACACCACACTGTATGATGAACACAGAAGGGAGTGTCGACGTTTTAGGGACTAGGAGCCCAGTCTAGCAAATGACTAGCCTAGCTACAAGGCTCTGTTATGATTTTTCTATTATATATAGAAGCCTGCACCGATACTAGATAGGGACTTGTGGCCTACTGTTGGCCATTTAATTCACACAATTGCCACACGAGGGAGATAACTGTTAACTGAGCTCCTAGTATACCGCAGTGCCATCTATCCACAATGGAAGACATTTATATATGGCCTGGGAGGCAGGCTAGCAAATGACCAAACCTTACACCATTACCATGCTGTTCTTACTAGCTGGGTCATTCTTAGTTAACACTTCCAATGCTAAGGCTACTTTCGTCCAAAGCACAAGGACACAAGGATTGTTGAAAACCATCTAAACCCTGTCATGTTGGTATTCATTGGATAGCTCTCGCTGAGTACTCCATAGAATTCGCATCTTCACCATAATCATTGAGAACAACTTGTACGTTAGAGTTGGAAGAATTCTAGTTCATTTAGAAAACTAGTTCATTGTTATTCTATGATGTCTGCCAGATCAGAAAATTGTGTGGCATTGTATAGTATGAAATCGGTGGTGGATTTAGTTGCATCCTTAAGAAACGTCAGATGTTAAATACAAAATACCAATGGCCAACATAGCATGTATATTGAGAGGTTACTCCATCTAAGACCTTAGTTGCAAGGTAATGTGTAATGCATCTGCAATTGTTTAACACATTTTGCACGTGTACTTAAGTCCAATCTTGGTATTTGGCACCCAGATTATACATACTAAGAATCTTGAGTCGCACATCTGCATTATTGTTATATATTGGCTTTATCAAGTGGTCCAGGTTCCACTGTAAATCCTGGACTCCATGCAATAAGTCGTGGAGCAAAGCATATAAATGTATTTTATAATTCATTGTTCCAACAACATATTATAGATACAGCAGAGATGATAAGTGATTTAGTAGTACATTTGTGAGGTTTTCTCTAAATGTGCTCTAGCGATCAAAAGCTGGATAACCATATTCGTAGTTTCTGCCGGAGCAAAGCATTAAAGAGGCGACAAGACTTGAATCAATGAATTGAAAAAGTGTCACCTGGTGACACCACCAGTCTCCATATTTAATGATAATACACTGAATCGATAGCCACTTTGAAGTTGACATGTTTCATGACATCTGTGTCAAAATATTTGATATGGGAACTATCTGAATGGTTCCGCTGGCCAGGCTTTCCAGATACATGTATTTGTCAGGTCTATCAGTGTTCTTCTGATTTGTCCTGTTACATGCCAGCATTGGATAAGTCTCCGTACTTAGTGCGGTCCCACCTTAATAGGCTTCTGTTCTGCTATGTATCCTCGACAACCTTCGTGATCAACCTTAAAACCAACTTGTTTCCGGATCAATATGTATATAAGTTTATGTTCTATGTTACTATGTTCTATTTCTTACTTTTGTATCACCATACAGTCAGTAAAAGATATATATATATAATTATATATATATATATATATATATATATATATATATATATATATATATATATATATATATATATATATATATATATATATATATATATATATATATATATATATATATATATATATATAGTAGTGAGTAAAAGCTAATTAGTGATCGTGTAAATATTTAAAGCTAAGTTCACCTGGAAAAAAAGGTCTGATTTGGAAAATATTTGTTACTGAAATACCATAAAGGTGAGAATATGGGGAATTCAAAAACATTAACCAGAATTTGCCCCCCCCCCCCCCCAATATGATACTGACCACCTCTGGGTCATGGACTATTATGATGTATTCAGTTCAAAAGCAATCTCTGTGTGTTTCTCGTAACTGGGAATTTGTCATCATGCTGCAAGTGTGATCTGCTACATAAAATTTAAGTTATTTCATAATCATACTTGTATGGTTATCAATTTGCCAAAACCTGTAAAATATAATAGCCCACTCCTAAACTAATAAACTAATCTGACCCCTGGTGGCCAGGATTGGAACCGCATAAAATCTCCTGATTTTGGATGGTTGAATGTTAACAGGTATGAATTATATAACTTAGTCAGACATCTTCAGATTAGCTACTGATTTGCCAACTTTCAAAAATCATCCACCATTCCTCATGAATAAATTTATTTTCTAGCCAAGAGCCAAGAATTTCATAATATGCTGAACATAGTAAGTATTTGATCTTGAAAGATCACACAATGTCTGGAAAGATCACACAATATAAATGTTGTTGATGACGACATTTTCGGGTCCAAAGCTATCTGCGTGTTTTTGAAAACTGTGTGTATATTATCATGCAGCAATTGTGATCTGCTAAAATTAAAGTTATCCTATTAACATATGTTTCCATGATTACCAACTCTAAAGGCCCGCTCCTTAAGCAAAAGTACTAACCTGGCCCCTCCCAGAATTGGAATTAAACAAAATGAAACCAAACGACGTTGCAGTATACATGGTATAGTAAACCGCCTGATAAGTGAAATATCCTGATTTTGGATTGTTGAATGCTGACGGGTATGCCAACGTACGTGCACAATATCAATTGAACAATTCATAACTCACACGTACCATGATTTAAGAACTTATGGCCAGTTTAGCGATATTCTCAGAATGAGGCATCTCCGTAGTATAATAGTATACCGTAGGTGTACGTCCTATACATATTTCGCTGTTTCGCTATTCGCGAAATTACCGTAAAGTCGTTCCCCTTTTTCGACATATTAGCTAAAAGTACACGGGCGCGAAAATATGCCAAAGATTTTCCCATATATAAGCTTCAGACAATGTTTCAATCGCACGCATGACTTGATGTTTTGGGCGCTCAGTTTCATCAATAAACTCGCTGCCATAAACCGTTATTACGAAGAATTATGTTCTGACACTTTTCCCTATACACCTAGTATATTGCCAACTTGGCGAGTGGCAGCATGCTGAATCTATGAATGTCCTACGGACGACGTGCTACCCTACAGCACGTCTGATGCCGAAGTGGTTCTAGTTATAGGATTATGCTGCTTTGGGGTGTGTTTTGGGATGGGGCTCTTAGCTGGCTTGCAATGGTACTCATCACCTTAACACATTTAAAATGCTTTTACATGTGTATATTTAATAGTCTACTTTTTATAAGTATCAGATATTTGCATTTAAGTATCAGGGCTAATGTACTCTCCACATACGAGGGGATTATCCCTTAAACCCTGGTCGTTGCTGAGTGACGTCAAACTGTACTTTTTGGTCTCCTGCCATTTACCCTCAACCTGCGCCTGTAGTGCATTACGAGGTATACGTTAAGATGGCCACACCGCTTTCAGTCGTGCTGCTCGTCATCCTGAGCCTCGCCACAGCAGTGAAGGGGCGCTACAACCTCACCTTGCTGCACACCAACGACGTGCACGCCAGGTTCCTGCAGACAGATAAGTACAGTGCTAAATGCTCCCCCGCGATGGCTGCTGAGGGGAAGTGTTTTGGAGGGATTGCCAGACGGGTGACCAAAGTCCGCCAGATTCGAGCCAGCGACCCTAACGTTCTGTTGGTGGACGCGGGTGACCAGTACCAAGGCACGCTGTGGTTCTACGTACACAGGGGCGCTGCGGCCGCGCACTTCATGGACAGGATCAGATATGACGCCATGGTGAGTACTGACCAACTACTGTCACTGCAACCTGCCTATTGCGACTACTTGGCCAACCTTCTGCTTCCTATCTCTCACCACTGAGGGCCTGCCCAGATGGCTGAGTGGTCCAACGCGTTGCCAATGACTGCTAGCTGTCTCTCACCACTGAGGGCCTGCCCCTGATAGCTAAGTGGTCTAAGGCGTTCCTACCTACTTTCCGCTGTCCCTCACCACTGAAGGCCCGCCCTGATAGCTGAGTGGTCCAAGGCATTGCCACTGACTGCTAATTGTCTCTCACTATTGAGGCCTGCCCTGATGGCCGAGTGGTCTAAGGCATTGCCACTAACTGCTAATTGTCTCTTACTATTGAGGCCTGCCCTGATGGCCGAGTGGTCTAAGACGTTCCTACCTACTTCTTGCTGTCTCTGACCACTGAGTGCCTGCCCTGATGGCTGAGTGGTCTAAGGCATTGCCACTGACTGCTAATTGTCTCTCACTATTGACGGCCTGCCCTGATGGCCGTGTTGTCTAAGACATTGCCTCTGACTGCTTGCTGTCACTCACCACTGAGGGTCTGCCCTGATGGCTGTGTGATCTAAGGCATTACCACTGACTGCTAACTGTCTCTCACCACTGAGCGCCTGCCCTGATGGCTGTGTGGTCTAAGGCATTGCCACTGACTGCTATCTGTCTCTCACTATTGGCGGCCTACTCTGATGGCCGAGTGGTCTAAGACGTTCCTACCTACTTCTTGCTGTTTCTGACCACTGAGGGCCTGCTCTGATGGCCAAGTGGTCTAAAGCGTTTTTACAGACTGCTTGCTGTATGGTACCACTGCATGAGGGCCCGCCCTGATGGCCATGTGGTCTAAAGCGTTTTCACTGACTGCTAGCTGTTCCTAACCATTCTGTGGCTGCCCTGATGGCAGAGTGGTCTAAGGCATTACATCCTATTGCGTCACCAAGTCGCTTGCGTTTGAAGACAGATCTTGTGTATTGTGGTCACATTATACAGATATGACATCCCTGTGGGGTGTACACCAGGAATAACTTCCCTGATAGATAATTGTCGCTCAAGGGTGTAGCCCGAGGGCGACAATCGTCAAGAGGGGAAGTTTTTCCTGGTGAACACCCCACAGGGATGTTACATTTGTTTTATTATACCGAACAAAATGCAAAACACAAAAGGGGGAAAAATACAAACAGAGATTTTGGATAAATACTCGTCGTCTGCCTTGTTAAACTAGTTTCACTGGTAGGTCACTCGGCAAACTCTGTAGGTGTTTGTGGGTATTCTTCGAGCTAGCGGTAACACTTCTTCAGGCTAGCGGTAACTATTCTTCGGGCCTGTCGCGAAGGAGTCAGGAAAACATGACGATTAATCCATGGCCCTTGACCAACCAGAATCAAGAATCTTCACGTGAGGTATAATAATCCAAGTGGTTGCGCGACCAGTCTATATCTGTGGTTTTCGGAGGTCGTGAGATACTCTCACAACTAACTCAAGTCAGTCTTAAGTCAGTCTCAAGTTCAATACCACAAACAGGTGTTACTCGCACAACTGAGTTGAGAGAGACGTTAGAGTGTCTTGAGAGTATCTCAAGAATGTCTCAAGTTGGTTGTGCGTTACTCTTGAGCCCGTACTCAAATGAAATTTGGTTGGGAGTCACTCTCAAGAATAACGCACAACCAACACAACCCCCGTGAGGCAGTTGAGGTCGCCATTAGGTCGTGGAGTGAATTGCGAAGCGTCTATCGCAAATCTCTCCATGACGCACTACCTCTGATTCTTGATTGCGCAACCTCCACACAACTGTAAAAACGTTGAAGACAAACGTGACACACTCGGGTTTGACTTACCATTGAGACCGATTTTTGTTTGGTCTTTTACAAGTCGTGTAAGATTAAAACAGGGGTGGAAAATGCCGTACAACCTAATTCCGCCAAAAATGCAATCTCCTCATCGCGAATGTGAATGCGGGTACGTAAGAAACATGGAATAAGACGTCCTGTGTAGGGGATTAAATTTGGTTGTGGGGGATTAGGTGAAATAATCTACCCTTTGAGAGGTTTAGTGGGAGCACAAAATAACTCTTGGCGACCTTCACCTTGCACTAAACACACTGTCTGCTGCATATTGGTGACTCAAGCGACGAGATAAGGAAATTTCAAAGATACGTTGGAAGAAAATGCCAACGCGTTCCAAGTAGATCCCCTAATTTCAGTGCTTATTCCCCTTTAGGATGGGTCAGTCTGGAGAAAGTTGTTTATGCAAAGAAACTAATGTTCCTTAAAACAATCCTTGTGATGGAAGAAGATTCAATTTGTAGAAGAATCCTACTCCAGAGGACCCAAGACTATCTAGGGAATGAGCACTGCTCGAAAATTAACGAAAATGACAGTCCCATATTTGATCTCTTAAACGTGAGTAGAAAGATAGGTCTTTTTGACACCTGTATTAGAATGATAACGACAGGATGTTTGTACTCAAAACAAGAGTGGAAAACAAGGGTATGTGAGCATGTATGGCATTTAGATGACGAAGAGTGTATCATGATGTCTAGACAGCCAGACCATACTGTACTGCTCTTTGAAATAATGAAAGGTCCATTCTACCTTGTATGGTGGATAATATCAGATTTATACCCACGCTGGACAAGAATATGCGAAAAATGGCAGCAATGGTATGTGATACTAGCCTCTTGAAAGCTACTGACTATAGGTAAAAGGGAAAGACTTTTGGATACAAAATGTGCAACAGATGCGATTTAGGATGTATAGAAGATGTGAAGCATCTAATAATGCAGTGCCCATATTTTGAGGCAAAGAGAGCCAGAATGTATGAAGAGATCAAACAACTAAATACCGATGAGCTAAATGAAGTTCAGAGTAATACGCAAGAAATATTCTATGTAATTCTGGGTAAGCATCCGTCTGATGCGCACTTTGAAAACATGATACAGTTCTGGCTCATTACAGGCACATATATTTGTGAAATGTATGACGAGATTGTGACAGGGAGATTAAGTAATGAAAGTTTGAGCATACTTTCGCGTCACAATCCTTTAAAGCAACCAAAATATGTATGACATTGTAGGAGACATAATCTCTTACGCCTTTAAGAGAGTCGGATTCCTCTTGCCAGTATACTCTCTTGTTGATGGAAAATTTCTGCGTCATTTCCTATATATTAATCTTAGGAAAATCTAGTTTAAATACAAAAAAGGCAGTTACTTGTGAAAATCCCTGCCTTCTGCAATTTTCATGTTTATTTATACTTTTGTGTTAAAGAAGCTTCCCTCTATTCTAAGAATGTGTAGATTGAAGCTTCATTGTATGATAACTGTATAACGCATTTAAAGTTATTAGTTCTTATGTTTTTTGTTTTATTTGTGTAAAATATTTGTACATGTGTGATTTTGCGTCTGGGCGCAGTCAATAAACATACTACTACTACTACTACTCGGGTTTGGCTTACCATTGAGACCGATTTTTGTTTGGTCTTTTACAAGTCGTGTAAGATTGAAACAGGGGTGGAAAATGCCGTACAACCTAATTCCCCCCAAAAATGCAATCTCCTCATCGCGAATGTGAATGCGGGTACGTTAAGAAACATGGAATAAGACGTCCTGTGTAGGGGATTAAATTTGGTTGTGGGGGATTTGTTGAAATAATCTACCCTTTGAGAGGTTTAGTGGATGCACAATATAACTCTTGGCGACCTTCACCTTGCACTAAACACACTGTCTGCTGCATATTGCTGACTCACGCAATATGCATGCACTCCACGCATAGAGTCGTGTCGCAAATCTTTTATTGAAATTAATCTCTGCTCGTCTCGAGCGCCACAAATGGAAATAAGTCGATTGTAAATTGACATATTGTAAATCCTTTGAACCATCCGAGACATTTTACGTTCATAATAAGCCGTATTTTACGAGTAACAGTTTACGATTTTTCATAATTTTCATAAATTTGTATCTTTGTCTGAATAAATGCATACACGGTTAAATCAGTTTTCGCAAGATTCGATTTTCAGTCTTACATGCAATTTCCGATTTCGCGACCAATTTTGGTTTTTAACTTCCAATCCCTGGCGTGAATCCACTGTTCTAAAATCAGCTGCCAGTGCATTTACACCTGTACCTGCGTTGAACTATCCAAGATGCCATGAGTAGAGTAAAAGAAATGTGGGACGGATTAAAGATATATACCGGATTTAAATCTGACAGTATTGGTAGATAACGGATCTAGCATCTCTAGTACTGGGATCGCGATGCTAGACAGTGTCAGCTGGCTTCAAGTATGGTGTTAACACAGATGTTAACATCGGTGTTAGTGTTACCAGGGGTGGTAACACGCTATTTGAAGTGATGTGCATATGTTAGGTGGTAACACACATCTATCCCATAATATGAGTGTTAACACAAAATGTAACAGAAAATGTTAGTGTTGACCAGTGAAAGGTGTTGAAGAGAGCATGGTCCCCATATACTTTCTGAAGGCCTTAACATTAGCGGCTTAGGTGTTAACACCGTTTTGACTTCAAGTCCTATGTTAGTGTTGGGTACCATCTTCAGCTACTGACGACTCACTGCAGCTAGTTAAAAATGTTGTCTGAGTATAATTCACTTCATTTTAACAGTTCATTGATGATGATAATAATGATAATAATAATGATAATAATAATAGTTATAATGATAATAATAATGAGAATAATGAGAATAATTATAAGCTATAAATGATAATGATACAAACAATAAAAGTGAAATTAATGGTAATATTCATAATTTTTATTTCAAGTTTGTATTATATCCTAATAAAATATTTGATAGGAATGATATGTGTCTATAAACTGAAAGAGACTAATAGTTAAGTATCACCTTCCCAGCATGTTGCTGTTCTTTACTATAAAAAACATTGTTTGATTGAGCAGGTCACAAATCTTCAAAAAATGTAACACCATTGCTAATATCTGTGTTGGCCTAGATGTTAACATCTTGCTCTGTGTTGAGGGGCTGGGATTAACAGATCCGTTAGTGTTACCATGTGTGTTAAATGAAACATCGTACTTGAAGTCAGCCAGTGTCAGCTGGAAATGGCTGCAAAACTGCTGTATAAAGTTATACCAGAAATAACATTTACAGCGGAAGTACAGTCATTTCAAATAAAGCATTAGTGGAATCTGCACTTAGTCTTTATTTGGCATGAGTCTCAGTACGATAAAGAACAGCTTAGTCATATCCCTTTGCAGTGAATAGGTACATAGTGGCAGTTGTGTTATATAAAGCATTAGTGAAATCTGCACATAGACTTTACTTTGTATACAGTACGATTTAGAACAGCTTAGTCGGTTGTATTAAGAAGCCAGAGACGGCTAATTGGAAACTGGAAGAGAGGACTTTAGATTTTACCTGTGTTTCTGTCGCTTCACTGAGTGACCTCTAGTATCTACAGTTCAGATGCTGAGTGCAGTTCTGGATAATTGGTCTAACGCCAAAACATCAATTACAACCATCATGACTTAAAACCCACTCTACTTATCGAGTCTTAGTGTTTCAGGCACTTACACATTGAAATTGAAATTTCGATTATCGTCACTTTTTCTGTCATATTGTAGCTAAGGTTTGACTAACCTGAAGGAATTGGTGGGGGAAACAGGAGAAATACCCTGCATGACCACAAGTCACTGAGATCATTCTTACGGCCGGGGTTCGATCCGGGCAGTGGCGAGTCACAGCTAGCAGTCAGTTGAAATGCAATAGACCAATTGGCCATCAGGGCAAGCCCTCATTGGTGGGAGACAGCTAGTAGTCAGTGGCAAGGCCTTAGACCACATGGCCATCAGGGCAGGCCCTCAGTGATGAGAGACTACTAGCAGTCAGTGGCAACGCCTTAGATCACATGGCCATCAGGGTAGGCCCTCAGTGGTGAGAGACAGTTAGCAGTTAGTGGCAACGCCTTAGACCACACGGCCGTCAGGGCAGGCCCTCAGTGGTGAGAGACAGCTAGCAGTCAGTGGCAATGCCTTATACCACACGGTCATCAGGGCTGGCCCTCAGTGGTGAGAGACAGCTAGCAGTCAGTGGCAACGCCTTAGATCACATGGCCATCAGGGTAGGCCCTCAGTGGTGAGAGACAGCTAGCAGTTAGTGGCAACGCCTTAGACCACACGGCCGTCAGGGCAGGCCCTCAGTGGTGAGAGACAGCTAGCAGTCAGTGGCAATGCCTTATACCACACGGTCATCAGGGCTGGCCCTCAGTGGTGAGAGACAGCTAGCAGTCAGTGGCAAGGCCTTAGACCACATGGCCATCAGGACAGGCCCTCATTGGTGAGAGACAGATAGCAGTCAGTGGCAAGGCCTTAGACCACATGGCCATCAGGACAGGCCCTCAGTGGTGAGAGACAGCTAGCAGTCAGTGGCATTGCCCTATACCACACGGTCATCAGGGCAGGCCCTCAGTGGTGAGAGACAGCCAGCAGTCAGTGGCAACGCCTTTTACCACACGGTCATCAGGGCAGGCCCTCAGTGGTGAGAGACAGCTAGCAGTCAGTGGAAAGGCATTAGACCACACAGCCATCAGGGCAGGCCCTCAGTGGTGAGAGACAGTGAGCAGTCAGTGGCAGCTTCTTAGACAACACGGCTATCAGGAGAGACCCTCAGTGGTGATAGAGAGCTAGCAGTCGGTGGCAACACCTAGGTCACAGGGCCGTCAGGGCAGTCCCTCAGTGGTGAGAGACAGCTAGCAGTCGGTGGCAACACCTAGGTCACAGGGCCGTCAAGGCAGACCCTCAGTGGTGAGGGACAGCTAGCAGTCGGTGGCAACACCTAGGTCACAGGGCCATCAGGGCAGACCCTCAGTGGTGAGAGATAGCTAGCAGTCAGTGGCAACACCTAGGTCACACGGTCATCAGGGCAAGCCCTGTGGTGAGAGGCAGCTAGCAGTCAGTGGCAACACCTAGGTCATACGGTCATCAGGGCAGGCCCTACACAGGTAAATGTTCACGGGCCTATTACGGGCCCGTTTGGACACGGGCCCGTTTTTCGATCCCTCAATATATCGACATTTCACGGCTTGAAAGCCTGTAACGGTCCCATTATTTTTATCATTTATATGGGCCCATCATAACGGGCCCGTAACAGGCTTGTAACGGCCTGTAACGGACCTGTAATGGGCCCGTTAAAACGAGCCCGTTACGGGCCCATTATAACGGGTTCACGCCCGTTATGGGCCTGTTTGGGCCCGTCAATATAACGGGCTTGAAAACCTGTAACGGTCCCATTATTTTTATCATTTATACGGGCTGTCATAATGGGCTCGTAACGGGCCCGTAACGGACCCGTAATGGGCCCGTTATAATGAGCCCATTACTGGCCCGTTACGGGCCCGTTCGGGACCATCAATATAACGGGCCCGTCAATTTCTACCTGTGTAATTGTTGACACATACATTGTAGGGAGCAGCCATTAGCCACGCCTAAGACAACTTGCCTATTAATGTAGACTCTCAGTGGTGAGAGACAGCGAGCAGTCAGTGGCAATGCATTAGGTCATTTGGCTATCAGAGCAGGCTCTCAGTAGTGAGAAATAGCTAGCAGTCATTGGCTATGCCTCAAACCACACAGCTATCAGGGCAGGCCCTCAGTGGTGTGAGACTGCTAGCCATCGGTGGCAATGCTATATATATATATATATATATATATATATATATATATATATATATATATATATATATATATATATATATATATATATATATATATATATATATATATATATATATATATATATATATAAATATATAAATATATATATATATATATATATATATATATATATATATATATATATATATATATATATATATATATATATATATATATATATATATATATATATACTACCGGTTCGTGGGCAGGTTGAGAAACTTAGTGAGTACTGCAAACAGTACTAGAATACACTCAAATTATCGGTCCGCCTGAATTTATCCCTTAATACATGTGGCGCCTTATACTGGACAGCTTTAAAATGTCTTTTTGACATGATTGTGAGTTACTACTCACTTACTGTCATAAATGTTTTAGCCAAATGCATATGTTTTATTGTGTATCGTTGTTTGTTGACTTTTGGACATAAAAACGCCACTATTCAGATAACATAAGTCGCCATCTGCTGGGCAAGCGAATTACATAAATATACGGCTGTATTACTCAATCTGAATACGAACATCGCTTGCCCCAGCATACCAACAAAAGTGATTAAAGATAACGTTTTTATTGTTCCCTTCTCAAACCCATTCGGTAAATTCGGGAACATTAAGCACACGTTAACATTCCCCTTTATACATATATATATATATATATATATATATATATATATATATATATATATATATATATATATATATATATATATATATATATATATATATATATATATTTATATATATATATACATGTATATATATATGTATGTATGTATGTATGTATGTATGTACATATATATATATATATATATATATATATATATATATATATATATATATATATATATATATATATATATATATATATATATATATATATATATATATATATATATATATATATATATATATTTATGTATATATATATGTATATATATATATATATATATATATATATATATATATATATATATATATATATATATATATATATATATATATGTATATATATATATATGTATATATATATATATATATATATATATATATATATATATATATATATATATATATATATATATATATATATATATATATATATATATATATATATATATATATAAATATCAAACAGCCTTGATTTAAAACTGACACGTTGACTAATCATCGGCTGACACGAATACATTCTAATGCTACTGTGATTGTTTTGGCACAGGCACTTGGAAACCATGAGTTTGATAACGGCGTGGCAGGATTGACGCCTTTTCTGAGGAACGTAACATTTCCCGTGCTGAGCTGTAACATAGACGCGTCCTTGGAGCCGAGTCTACAGGGACTCTTCAAGAAGTCCACCGTCAAAACAATCGGGGGAGAGAGGATAGGTATCATTGGCTACACGACCACCTCCACGCCAGATATTTCAATTTCAGGTATACGTTTATAATTGTTCATATATGTGTATGTAAACAAATACATACATAACTATGTAAATACGTGCACACTTAACCATAATAATGATAATAATAGTAATAATGATGGGATGATGATGATGATGATAATAAGAGTAATAACAATACTATTGATAATGTTAATACAAATTATAATTATAGTTGTATTAATGATAATTGGTATTTAGCGTAGCGCCTTTTTGCCTTTAGTGATAAAAAGTGGTTCATAAACAATTTTCAGTAGACATGTTTATGGTGAATACTAGTATAGTCAAAAAGACTCCTTTCCAAATAGCAATGTTTTCAGCTGTGTCTTGAAGTTTTGCACTCTATCAGCAGCCTTGATGTTATCAGAGAGCTCATTCCAAAGGCGTGGTGCATAGGCATAGAAGTCTCAGTCACAAAACCTTTTCCGATTAGCGTATGGTATCTGTAATACATTATTAGTGTTTCATCTCAGTTTCCTTGTAAAGTGGCTTGGTGGACTAACAATTGACGCTTGAACTCAACCCTTATAATAAACTTTTTAAAGCTTTCACTTAGTTATTTTAACAATATTGTTTGTGTATCTTTGTTGGCTGCAAATCATGCAATGCATAGAACTAAGTAGTGGTCAGATGAACTCAAATTTAAGGTCAGAATAAATCAAAACAAAATAGAAAGACAATATCTAAATGAAATAAAGAAAATTAGAAAAGAGAAGGTAGAATACGTAGGGCCTGCTACAGCGTACAGAGATCCACACTTGACAATTAAAGATTTATAAGGTATTAAGCTTATACATTCTCATTCCAGGGAAGTTGATCTTTAGGGACGAGGTTGCCAGTGTCCAAGCAGAAGCTGACAACTTACTTCAACAGGGAATCAACAAGATCATCGCTGTCGGCCATGCCGGACTGGCCGTCGATAGAGACATAGCGAGGCGTGTGAAGGGAGTGGATGTAGTGGTGGGTGGCCACACGAACACCTTTCTCTACAAAGGTAACAACTACGGCATGCCTTTTTGCGTATTTCTTCTAAGAAATGTGAGCCAGAACCAAATGGGTTGGGGAGTACCAAGATGGCGCAAAAGAGAACCAAGAGTGAGATTGAGAGACAAGATGCCAGATTCTAATTTGAGATGGCGATATCTGTGTAACCAATCTGGATTCATAATTATTCAACTCAGATATCATTATCAGCAAGAAATCAATTTTATACACAACCCTTTATACGTACATTAAGGAAACTTGTTTATTATCTTCAAAGTATCAACCAATATCTCTTTGCATTGAAAACCTGCAGTTCCACTTTAACTCACTTGGTTCGATAGTATTACCAGGGTGTAACACAGTAGTCCAGTAGCCAGATCAAGAAAAGGGCTCTATTTTAGAAGTTGGGTTAACCCGAGAGCTAGAAAATTTCCGTCGGTATCATGTTTCAGGCCCACACTTGGGGCATACCGCCAGGGTGGATGTAGATTTCAGAAGTGGTGCACATTTTTTTTATGGGGTCATGTCTTAGAGACTCCAATATATGTAAAAAGGCCCCAAAATGGTCAAAATAATAGGTAAAGGGGTAGGAAAGGCACCCTAAAACACTCATAACTCAGCTTAAACCAAACATAGGGATGAGTGTTTGGTATCAAAATGTTGGTATAAAAGAGAAGTATCTTTTGAAATAGTAAACACATAACTAACTCAATCCCATGATGTAATAAAGGTCATTCAAGGTCAAAATGGCTGCCAAATCAAGAATCTGGGATTTTCCCGTATTCTATAGTTTCCGTTTATAAACTTCTCAGTTTTTTTGAAGGTATGTATTTCTTTTTTGTAGGCACTTTTTCTAAAGGAATGTCTTTTAATGAAATTGTTGAACATTTTAGCAAGTTCATTGACTAGAGTTTTAAGTCCAATTTTGAGCTGTAAGGTACAAAGTAGGGTACCAAGCCCACCTGGAGACCCCAAAAAGTGCCTAAAATGGTAAAAATTTGAAAACTAAAATGATTGTATCTTAAGTTTTATAAGTAGGAAGGGAGCAGATGATGCACCAAAACATCAGGTTTAATTTTCTCCTCAATCTGGAAGATAATGGAAAAATGATATTGAAATTAAGGGGTCTTTGAAGGTCAAATAAAGGTCAAAATATCATTTTTTCCCTAAAAAATTCAAATTTTGATCAAGAGATTTTGATGAAGTACTTGTGTTTTGTCATTATATAATTTCCAAACCAAGTTACCACAATAATTGACAGATAAATAATCTCAACTATGGTCCAACAAATCATTTTCTACCATTTACCGGTGAAAATGAAGTAGTTTTAAGTCAATATGGAGGTGTGGAATGTGGCATTTGGCTATTCAATGCTTATGATAAGTGTTTACGGACGGGTTATGAGAAAGTGCTAGTATGGGATCACTGTTTAGGTCATAAAAGTTGTGAGCACCAAACATTATAGGCATTGTTTGGTATCAAAATAGTTGTTGTAAGACAGTCTTTCCATTCCATGCAACGAGCCTAGGGTAGGGTCTATTGTTGTGATACTAGAGGTCATTCAAGGTCAAACTAACCCCAATTTCATAATTTGAGGGATTTTGTCTTTGAATTTTCCATTAAGCAGCTTATCAAATTCTTCTAGAATACATATTTTATCCTGGAAATATTTTTAGGTGAGTAATAATTTTCAAAAAGTATTCTGAGACATTTCTAGGTCATTTCAAGAGAAAGTCTGGACCAATCTGGAATATTTAGGGACCAAAATAACAAAATGACTGATTACTGGTGCACTCAAATATTTAAGTGAGGCAGCAGAAAGTCGACATAACAGATCGAGTCATATCTTATGGTATGTCAGCTTTCATTTTTAATGGGGAGAATAAGTCTTTTTAACTTGCGGCATAACTTGCTTATTTTGTTTCTCATGTAAGATTATAAAGGCAGTGTAAAATATCACTGATATTTAAGGAAAAAATGAAGGTCAAATAAGGGTCAAAACGTCATTTTTTCCCTAAAAAGTTCGAATTTTGATGCAGAAATTTTGATGAGGAACTTCTGTTTTGTCATTACATAATGTCCTAACCATATTACCACAATAATTGACAGACAGGTTACCTTAAATATACTTTACTAACAATGTTTTACCCTTTACCTGTGAAAATGAAGTACTAGTTTTAAGGTAATATGCAGATGTGGAATGTGCTATTGGACAATTCATACCTAAATTAAGTGTTTAAAATCAAGTTGTTAGAAAGTGTTTTAGTAACATATGGGACCACTGTTTAGGTCACAAAAGTTGTGAGCACCAAACATTATAGGCATTGTTTGGTATCAAAATGCTTGTTGTAAGACAATCTTTCCATTTCATGCAACCAGTCTAGGGTAGGGCATTTTGCTGTGATATAAGAGGTCATTCAAGGTCAAACTACCCCAATTTCATGACTTAAGGCATTTTGTCTTTGAATTGCCTGTCTAGTATCTCATCAATTGCTCCTAGAATACAAGTTAATGATATTTTTTCCTAAAAAATTTATTTTTAGGTGAGAAATATCTTTTTAAAGAGAAACTCATGCCTTTTAAGGTTATTTCAAGACAAAGTCTGTGCTAATTGTGAATATCTAGGCATCAGAATAACAAAATGCCCGATTTTGGGTGCACCCAAATATCAATTTAGTAGCGGAAAGTTGACACAACACTTTTATCATGTGGTATGTCAGCTTTCATTTTCAATTGGGCATATACGCCTTTTAACTTGCCAATTTGTGTTTGCCATGTAAGGTTAAAGATACCGTTAAATGTTATTGAGATTTAAGGGAAAATGGAATGTCAAACCGAAGTCAAAAGGTCAAAAAGAGCATTTTCGACTTTGAAGCAAAGATCGGTATACTGCAGTTTTATTTTGGTCAAACGAGTAATGCTCATTCGCTTGAAAGGAATAATTGGTAATCATGAAATTAATTAAATATTGTTAGTATGCAATGATAAGAATAAGTTGCTTTGTATCTATTTTGAGGTCAAAGACTGAGACTACCAAGGTTTTATCTAAGTGTGATTTCTGATTCAAATTCAGTAGTAACATAATCAAAGGTCAAACATGGGAATAATTCAATTATTTATGAAATTGAAGTAGATTTTTTAGTCTTCCTACTGTAGTTTACTTGTCAATGAAATTTATTACCAATCTCTGTACAGAAAATTGGGAAGTCATTCAGTTCAAGTATAGCTTATTGATACTATTGACCACTACAAACTTAAGTATTTTTTGTGAATTCGGCTGTCAGCTAGATTAATTAGCTCATTTCAAACCTAGGATAATTTCCACAACTCATGCAGTAAAGCCAACTTCAGCCATAATTATCTTAGGCTTCTTTGATGCATAGAAACGTTGGGGTTAGAATTGTTAACACAATGCTAGCTTCTTATGATATCTAAATTTTATGTACAATTTCTTGTGTGACAGTCCCTGTTGTGGTTTAGAGGTCATTGAAGGTCAAGATGAGCTCTGGTATAGGTTTTATAATCTTTCACTTCAGAAGATGTCCGCGTTTTTACAAATTCCTTTGATATGCATATATTGTCAATGATTAATGTCTTAGATAAGTCAAATCTCTGCCAGAGGTTAAAGGAATTGCTATTTAAACAATTCTTTAATCAGTTTATTTAGCTGTTTATTGAAAAAATCCAAAAGGCTACCACTATTTATGAATGCACATACAATAGTCACGGATAGCATGACCGTCAGCACAAAATGGATTGGATCCTAAATGGGGATTTTTAAATTGACCAAGTCAGATAGTGGAGTGTGTAAATAACTAAATAGGCTTGTTTTCCAAAATAGATTAAGGTATGTACACATATTTCATGTACTCTAGGTCGCACATGCTGGAGGTCAAATAAAGGTTCGATATCTAACAATCAGAGAGGTTGGTACTGAGCTAGGAATTAATGTTATGGATAATAAAAGATGTATACACCAAAATTACGTAAAATAATTTTAGATAATGCCAAACTATTCAAAATTACAGTTATGGTTTCCAATTAAAGAATGGAATCACTGACAGATACATACCTAGTTTATCATATGAAATTCATGATACTTATTTCTTTAATTTGATTCATGATCTTCTGCCTAGCTTTCATCAAACAACTTCAAAAGCTTTTAAAAGAGACATTTGTCACCTAAAGGCTTACAATGTACTCAATGTTTGGTGCAGATTAGCCAAATACAATCAAAAGCAACTTATTTCATCTGGTAATGTTAATACGTAGTTGTAAACTACCTCAGTTCCTCAACTTCATGGTTGGAAAATATTCCTTTCAGGTGAACTAAGACCCTGGCTTTTTTTTACCAAAGTGTAACTACTGCATTGAGATATTTGCTTCAAAGTCACAAATACTCTTTTTGACCTTAGTTTGACCTCAAACTTTTCCACTATCTATATTTTACACTGGCTTTAATCTTTAAATGTAACATGATTTTTATACTATTAAACCTTGTGTGTAAAGTTTGCTATGTTGAACATGAATGACACTAAAAGTCAATATTGGTCTTGTTTTTTTAGAACAATTCAGTAGTTGCTTCTAGGTAAAATCCTGGCAGTCTCAGTCTTTGACCTTCAAATAGATAGAAAGCAACTTGTTCTTATCTGAAAATGTTATTTAAGTTGTAAACTAATCGTTTCTGAAGTTCGTGACTATCAAGTATTCCTTCCAGGTGAATGAAAATTACTCATTTGAACAGGATGCAACTGCAATATTACAGATATTTTCTCCAGAGTCACGAATACTCTATTTGACCTTTTGACCTTGGTTTGACCTTCATTTATCCTTAAATCTCAGTAATATTTTATTCTTTACTTGTTTGTGAAAAACACAAAAGGTCAAGTTAAAAAGCTTATTTCCCCTAGTGAAAATGAAAGGATGTTCCATAAGATATCAATCTATTATGTCAACTTTCTGCAGCTTCACTAACTATTGGGTGCACAATCAGATATTTCGTTATTTTGACCCATAAATATTCAAGATTGACCCAGACTTTGTCTTGAAGTAACTGCAAAAATGTCTGAGAATTCTTATTAAAGATATTTCTCACCTGAAATATTTGCAGGAGAAAATATGCATTCCAGGATAATTTAATAAGCGGCTAAATGGAAAATGCAAAGACAAAATGCCTTAAATCATGAAATTGTGGTTAGTTTGACCTTGAATGACCTCTAATATCACAACAGAATACCCCTTCCTAGGCTAGTTGCGTGAAATGGAAAGATTGTCTTACAACAAGCATTTTGATACCAAACAATGCCTATAATGTTTGGTGCTCACACTTTCTATGACCTAAACAGTGGTTCCATACTAGCACTTTCTCACAGCTCAATCTTAAAGAATTAATTTAGGCATAAATTGTCCAATAGCACATTCCACATCTGCATATTACTTTAAAACTACTTTATTTTCACAGGTAAAGGGTAAAAATATTTTGGTAAAACATATTTAAGGTATCTTGTCTGTCAATTATTGTGGTATTGTGGTAAGGACATTATGTAATAACAAAACACAACTACTCCATCAAAATTTCTTCATCAAAATTTGAATCTTTAAGAGAAAAAATGACATTTTGACCTTTATTTGACCTTCATTTTTTCCTTAAATCTCAGTGATATTTTACACTACCTTCATAATCTTACATGACAAACACAATAGGCAAGTAATGCCGCAAGTTAAAAGGCTTATTCTCCCTATTGAAAATGAAAGCTGACATACCATAAGATATGACTCGATCTGTTATGTCAACTTTCTGCTGCCTCACTTAAATATTTAAATGCACCCGTAATCAGTCATTTTGTTATTTTGGTCCTTAAATATTCCAAATTGGTCCAGACTTTCCCTTGAAATGACCTAGAAATGTCTCAGAATCCTTTTTGAAAATTATTTCTCACCTAAAAATATTTCCAGGATAAAATATGTATTCTAGGAGAATATGATAAGCTGCTTAATGGAAAATTCAAAGACAAAATGCCTTATATCATGAAATTGGGGTTGGTTTGACCTTGAATGACCTCTAGTATCACAACAATAGACCCTACCCTAGGCTCGTTGCATGGAATGGAAAGACTCTTACAACAAACATTTAGATACCAAACAATGCCTATAATGTTTGGTGCTCACAACTTTTATGACCTAAACAGTGATCCCATACTAGCACTTTCTCATGACCCGTCCGTGAACACTTATCATCAGCATTAAATAGCCAAATGCCACATTCCACACCTCCATATTGACTTAAAACTACTTCATTTTCACCGGTACATGGTAGAAAATGATTTGTTGAGCCATAGTTGAGATTATTTATCTGTCAATTATTGTGGTAACTTGGTTTGGAAATTACATAATGACAAAAAACAAGTACTTCATCAAAATCTCTTGATCAAAATTTGAATTTTTTAGGGAAAAAATGATATTTTGACCTTTATTTGACCTTCAACAACCCCTTAATTTCAATATCATTTTTCCATTATCTTCCAGATTGAAGAGAAAATTAAACCTGATGTTTTGGTGCATCATCTGCTCCCTTCCTACTTATGAATCTTAAGATACAATCATGTTAGTTTTCAAATTTTTACCATTTTAGGCACTTTTTGGGGTCTCCAGGTGGGCTTGGTACCCTACTTTGTACCTAACAGCTCAAAATTGGACTTAAAACTTTAGTCAATGAACTTTCTAAAATCTTCAACAATTCCATTAAAAGACATTCCTTTAGAAAAAGTGCCTACAAAAAAGAAATACATACCTTCAAAAAAACTGAGAAGTTTATAAACGGAAACTATAGAATATGGGAAAATCCCAGATTCTTGATTTGGCAGCCATTTTGACCTTGAATGACCTTTATTACATCATGGGATTAAGTTAGTTATGTGTTTACTATTTCAAAAGATACTTCTCTTTCATACCAACATTTTGATACCAAACACTCATCCCTATGTTTGGTTTAAGCTGAGTTATGAGTGTTTTAGGGTGCCTTTCCTACCCCTATACCTATCATGATGTGCACCACTTCTGAAGTCTACATCCACCCTGGCGGTATGCCCTAAGTGTGGGCCTAAAACATGATACCAATGGAAATTTTCTAGCTCTCGGGTTAACCTGAATCCGAAAAATGGGTGGCTGGCTACTGTACTACAGGGTAATAACAGTATCACTTATTCCCGCTAGGTGACGCACCATCTAATGAAAAGCCAGAGGGAGAGTATCCCCAGGTTGTTAAACAGAGTACTGGTGATAAGGTGCTGGTAGTCCAAGACTACGCCTATGGAAAATATCTGGGATACCTTCAGCTCGACTTTGATGAGTCTGGCAAACTCGAGAGCTGGAATGGAAACCCAATTTTACTCGATGAAAGCATAGAGCAGGGTAAGTTTGCATGTATGTATATATGTATGTATTTATGTATGTATGTGTGTGTATGTATGTATGTATGTATGTATGAATGTATGTATTTATGTATGTATGTGTGTGTATGTATGTATGTATGTATGTGTGTATGTATGTATGTATGTATGTATGTATGTATGTATGTGTGTGTATGTATGTATGTATGTATGTATGTGTGTATGTATGTATGTATGTATGTATGTATGTGTGTGTGTATGTATGTTTGTATGTATGTGTGTATGTATGTATGTATGTATGTATATATGTATGTATGTATGTATGTATGTATGTGTGTGTGTGTTGCAAGGTGGTATTTTCCTAATTACGAAAGCAGCATATGATAAGCAGCACCTATTTGATCCAATGACAATGGGGCCTGATAGTGATGAAGATGAGTGTGGTTATGATGATGATGATGATGATGATGAGGATGATGGTGATGAGGATGAGGATGATGTATCATCATGTATATTCCAGACAAGGCCACCTTGATGGAGTTGCAGTCGTGGAGCCTGCCCATTGACGCTATAGTAGCAAAGGTTGCTGGCAAGTCCCATGTATTCCTTGATGGCTCCAAGAAGACCTGTTGGATGGGGGAGTGTAATATGGGTAAATGCGCCACCACATTCAGCTGATGACTCTTACATTTTGCCCGTTCACATCTTGAAACTACAAAAATCTGTCGCATATGTCATTATGACAAAGCAATCATTGGGAATATTTGATTGAATGATGTTCTTATTGGCAAACCCTGCAAACTTTGGCAAAATATGTTTCATTTTTTCAGTTCTTATGGTGGTTTATGGGGTTAATTTGTGAATATAGGGTCATTGAATGGTTCTTGTATATTTGACAATCATAGGCTGTCGTTCTCCAACAGCAGTTAAAAGGAAATGATTCATGTGTAACTGGAAATGGAAACGGGTTTGACAATTTTACGCTACTTATGCCCAATTGCAATCGATGACATAAATACCATAAAGGGCCAGTGTTTTGAGCACATATACCAATGATGTATTCCTTCATCGTCATGCTTTTTACCAGGACCATTGTTTGGCAGTTTCCTTAAAATTCACAGAAGAACAGAGTTCACAGTAGAGCTCGTGATAAATATATTTCGAAACTTTTAAGGTGTAAACAACAGCATGCCATGTCCTATTTATGCTTACAGCAGCAGAATCCAGTGTGCCAATTTTAGTGAGATCTATCAGGCGAAACCACAGTTGAGAAAATATTAGGAGAGATTTTGATAAGGATACGACCAACACCTCTCTTTAAAATATTTTGTAACATCATTCTCAATTTTTTCAAGTTATTGTTGAAAGTATTAAAGCTCCGGACGACAATTTCAAGAATAACTCTTGAGCATTAATGGGTTATAATTTCTCTACAGGTAACTTTGTAGCTGATGCAACCGTCCACACCAACCTGAAACACCCTGACTCCAAGGCCTGGGCCAACTGTAGCATCGCTCTCATCAACAGTGGCGGCATCAAAGCTTCAATCAAGCCAGGTAAACAGCAGACAGAGACAGGCATTTCAAAACGTCCAACAGGCCAGAGCCTTTGAGGCTGTGATGGTGGAGGCACACTCACATTAACCTATATCCTTGTTTAGCATTTTGTCCTATTTCCTGAAATAACACAGTATGGCTCACCTGCTATTGCTGACTGTTGTTGATGTACTTCCTTAAGCATGCACAACTTAAACGTTCATTAAATGTTCATTGTTTTGTAAACACTTTGTTTATATATTGCTTAGTCGTCATTTTGGAAAAAGGGCCACGATTTTACGCTGATTACTGTATATGGCCCTAGTGTGCCATTGTGCCTTTGATCAATCGTTTTATTCATTCATTCATTCATTTACTTGAGTGAATTGTTTTTCCAAAATCGTATGCTGTAAGATTTATTTTGCAGGAACTTCAACTTTTCCATCCAATTACCCTAGCATAGCGAATTGATTAGACGTGCATTGTGTTTACATTTCAAATATAATCTCTATTGATCAAGAAAATTCCATGTCAGATAAAACAGTAAAAAGTATAAACTGTCCTATCCAAGTGAGCCAAGCAGCTTAGTTATTAAAGGAAACTTATAATTGAAACACCAAGACCACCACGTGATACATGAGGTTGGATTCAATGTCATGTGTGATTTGGAGTATAAAGGGAGAACCTATTATGGTAGTAGAACCAATATGAAAATATTTAAAACTTTTTCTGGTCAACAAGCATACAACAGTCTTCTTTTATTTAGAATACCTGTAATAATGATTAGGTGCATCGATGTATGAAATAAGACAAGAAAGGGTGAGGTTCTGCAACATGTTTTTCGTTTTGAATACACACCCTCTCTCCACTGTTTAGGATCCCTTTGCAACTCAGAGGTCCCTTAGATCCATTCATGAAGATGTTCTTTCCTCCAATACAATTCAATATAACACACACAATACTATACCATTGTCATTGTCTTGCCACATGTCAACCATAAGTATTTTCTTACGCATCTACAACACTATACAAAACAATGCAATAAAGTACTTTAAGTTTCCTTTTTATTGCCACAGGTGACGTCAACTATGGAGACATTCTTGAGACTCTTCCCTACCGCGGTACACTGTCCATAGTGGAGCTCAGAGGTAGACACGTCCTGGAAGTTCTGGAACACAGTGTCTCCCAGTACAACACGGTGGACCCCTGGGGAGCCTTCCTGCAGTACTCAGGTGCGTGTCTATATAGGAAGTTTTAAGGAGGCTAACTGGGGTCCTGAAACACAGTATTTCCCAGTATGACATTGTGGACCCCTGGGGAGCCTTCTTACAGTACTCAGGTGCGTGTCTATATAGGAAGTTTTAAGGAGGCTAACTGGGGTCCTGAAACACAGTATTTCCCAGTATGACATTGTGGACCCCTGGGGAGCCTTCTTACAGTACTCAGGTGCGTGTCTATATAGGAAGTTTTAAGGTGGCTAACTGGGGTCCTGAAACACAGTATTTCCCAGTATGACATTGTGGACCCCTGGGGAGCCTTCCTGCAGTACTCAGGTGCGTGTCTATATAGGAAGTTTTAAGGAGGCTAACTGGGGTCCTGAAACACAGTATTTCCCAGTATGACATTGTGGGCCACTAGCGAGGCTTCCTACAGTACTCAGGTGTGTGTCTATGTAGGAAGTCTTAAGGTGGCTAACTGGGGTCCTGAAACACAGTATTTCCCAGTATGACATTGTGGACCCCTGGGGAGCCTTCTTACAGTACTCAGGTGCGTGTCTACATAGGAAGTTTTAAGGAGGCTAACTGGGGTCCTGAAACACAGTATTTCCCAGTATGACATTGTGGACCCCTGGGGAGCCTTCTTACAGTACTCAGGTGCGTGTCTATATAGGAAGTTTTAAGGTGGCTAACTGGGGTCCTTAAACACAGTATTTCCCAGTATGACATTGTGGACCCCTGGGGAGCCTTCCTGCAGTACTCAGGTGCGTATGTCTATATAGGAAGTCTTAAGGTGGCTAACTGGGGTCCTGAAACACAGTATTTCCCAGTATGACATTGTGGACCCCTGGGGAGCCTTCCTGCAGTACTCAGGTGCGTATGTCTATATAGGAAGTCTTAAGGTGGCTAACTGGGGTCCTGAAACACAGTATTTCCCAGTATGACATTGTGGACCCCTGGGGAGCCTTCTTACAGTACTCAGGTGCGTGTCTATATAGGAAGTTTTAAGGAGGCTAACTGGGGTCCTGAAACACAGTATTTCCCAGTATGACATTGTGGACCCCTGGGGAGCCTTCTTACAGTACTCAGGTGCGTGTCTACATAGGAAGTTTTAAGGAGGCTAACTGGGGTCCTGAAACACAGTATTTCCCAGTATGACATTGTGGACCCCTGGGGAGCCTTCTTACAGTACTCAGGTGCGTGTCTATATAGGAAGTTTTAAGGTTGCTAACTGGGGTCCTGAAACACAGTATTTCCCAGTACAACACGGTGGACCCCTGGGGAGCCTTCCTGCAGTACTCAGGTGCGTGTCTATATAGGAAGTTTTAAGGTGGCTAGATGGGGTCCTTAAACACAGTATTTCCCAGTATGACAGTGTGGACCCCTGGGGAGGCTTCCTACAGTACTCAGATGCGTGTCTATATGGGAAGTTTTAAGGTGGCTAACTGGGGTCCTGAAACACAGTATTTCCCAGTATGACATTGTGGGCCACTAGCGAGGCTTCCTGCAGTAATCAGGTGTGTGTCTATATAGGAAGTTTTAAGGTTGCTAACTGGGGTCCTGAAACACAGTATTTCCCAGTATGACATTGTGGACCCCTGGGGAGGCTTCCTGCAGTACTCAGGTGTGTTGCTATATAGGAAGTTTTAAGGTGGCTAACTGGGGTCCTGAAACACAGTATTTCCCAGTATGACATTGTGGACCCCTGGGGAGCCTTCCTACAGTACTCAGGTGCGTGTCTGTATAGGAAGTTTTAAGGTGGCTAACTGGGGTCCTGAAACACAGTATTTCCCAGTATGACATTGTGGACCCCTGGGGAGCCTTCCTACAGTACTCAGGTGCGTGTCTATATAGGAAGTTTTAAGGTGGCTAACTGGGGTCCTGAAACACATTATTTCCCAGTATGACATTGTGGGCCACTAGCGAGGCTTCCTGCAGTACTCAGGTGCGTGTCTATATAGGAAGTTTTAAGGTGGCTAACTGGGGTCCTGAAACACAATATTTCCCAGTATGACATTGTGGACCCCTGGGGAGCCTTCCTACAGTACTCAGATGCGTGTCTATATGGGAAGTTTTAAGGTGGCTAACTGGGGTCCTGAAACACAGTATTTCCCAGTATGACATTGTGGGCCACTAGCGAGGCTTCCTGCAGTAATCAGGTGTGTGTCTATATAGGAAGTTTTAAGGTTGCTAACTGGGGTCCTGAAACACAGTATTTCCCAGTATGACATTGTGGACCCCTGGGGAGGCTTCCTGCAGTACTCAGGTGTGTTGCTATATAGGAAGTTTTAAGGTGGCTAACTGGGGTCCTGAAACACAGTATTTCCCAGTATGACATTGTGGACCCCTGGGGAGCCTTCCTACAGTACTCAGGTGCGTGTCTGTATAGGAAGTTTTAAGGTGGCTAACTGGGGTCCTGAAACACAGTATTTCCCAGTATGACATTGTGGACCCCTGGGGAGCCTTCCTACAGTACTCAGGTGCGTGTCTATATAGGAAGTTTTAAGGTGGCTAACTGGGGTCCTGAAACACATTATTTCCCAGTATGACATTGTGGGCCACTAGCGAGGCTTCCTGCAGTACTCAGGTGCGTGTCTATATAGGAAGTTTTAAGGTGGCTAACTGGGGTCCTGAAACACAGTATTTCCCAGTATGACATTGTGGACCCCTGGGGAGCCTTCCTACAGTACTCAGGTGCGTGTCTATATAGGAAGTTTTAAGGTGGCTAACTGGGGTCCTGAAACACATTATTTCCCAGTATGACATTGTGGGCCACTAGCGAGGCTTCCTGCAGTACTCAGGTGTGTGTCTACATAGGAAGTTTTAAGGTGGCTAACTGGGGTCCTGAAACACATTATTTCCCAGTATGACATTGTGGACCCCTGGGGAGGCTTCCTACAGTACTCAGGTGTGTGTCTATATAGGAAGTTTTAAGGTGGCTAACTGGGGTCCTGAAACACAGTATTTCCCAGTATGACATTGTGGACCCCTGGGGAGGCTTCCTACAGTACTCAGGTGCGTGTCTATATAGGAAGTTTTAAGGAGGCTAACTGGGGTCCTGAAACACAATATTTCCCAGTATGACATTGTGGGCCACTAGCGAGGCTTCCTACAGTACTCAGGTGTGTGTCTATGTAGGAAGTCTTAAGGTGGCTAACTGGGGTCCGGAAACACAGTATTTCCCAGTAATACATTATGGACCCCTGGGGAGGCTTCCTGCAGTAATCAGGTGTGTGTCTATATAGGAAGTTTTAAGGTTGCTAACTGGGGTCCTGAAACACAGTATTTCCCAGTATGACATTGTGGACCCCTGGGGAGGCTTCCTGCAGTACTCAGGTGCGTGTCTATATAGGAAGTTTTAAGGAGGCTAACTGGGGTCCTGAAACACAGTATTTCCCAGTATGACATTGTGGACCCCTGGGGAGGCTTCCTGCAGTAATCAGGTGCGTGTCTATATAGGAAGTTTTAAGGAGGCTAACTGGGGTCCTGAAACACAGTATTTCCCAGTATGACATTGTGGACCCCTGGGTTGGCTTCCTGCAGTACTCAGGTGTGTTGCTATATAGGAAGTTTTAAGGTGGCTAACTGGGGTCCTGAAACACAGTATTTCCCAGTATGACATTGTGGGCCACTAGCGAGGCTTCCTGCAGTACTCAGGTGCGTGTCTACATAGGAAGTTTTAAGGTGGCTAACTGGGGTCCTGAAACACATTATTTCCCAGTATGACATTGTGGACCCCTGGGGAGGCTTCCTACAGTACTCAGGTGTGTGTCTATATAGGAAGTTTTAAGGTGGCTAACTGGGGTCCTGAAACACAGTATTTCCCAGTATGACATTGTGGACCCCTGGGGAGGCTTCCTACAGTACTCAGGTGCGTGTCTATATAGGAAGTTTTAAGGAGGCTAACTGGGGTCCTGAAACACAATATTTCCCAGTATGACATTGTGGGCCACTAGCGAGGCTTCCTACAGTACTCAGGTGTGTGTCTATGTAGGAAGTCTTAAGGTGGCTAACTGGGGTCCGGAAACACAGTATTTCCCAGTAATACATTATGGACCCCTGGGGAGGCTTCCTGCAGTAATCAGGTGTGTGTCTATATAGGAAGTTTTAAGGTTGCTAACTGGGGTCCTGAAACACAGTATTTCCCAGTATGACATTGTGGACCCCTGGGGAGGCTTCCTGCAGTACTCAGGTGTGTTGCTATATAGGAAGTTTTAAGGTGGCTAACTGGGGTCCTGAAACACAGTATTTCCCAGTATGACATTGTGGACCACTAGCGAGGCTTCCTACAGTACTCAGGTGTGTGTCTATATAGGAAGTTTTAAGGAGGCTAACTGGGGTCCTGAAACACAGTATTTCCCAGTAGGACATTGTGGACCCCTGGGTAGGCTTCCTACAGTACTCAAATGACAATATTATTATTATTATTATTATTATTATTATTATTATTATTATTATTATTATTATTATTATTATTATTATCATCATAGTACTCAGGTGTGTATGCCTTTTATAAAAAGTTTTAAGGGTGGCTTATGGAAGTTCAGGAACAGAGCATCTCTCATTATTACACCGTGGATCGCTCAGTAGGCTTCCTACAGTATTCAGGTGTGTATGTCGATATAGGAAGTTTGAAGGTGGCTTATGGGAGTCCTGGAACACAGAGTTTCCCATTATAACACCGTGGATCCCTGGGGAGGCTTCTACAGTACTCAGATGTGTATACCTCTATAGGAAGTTTTAAGGTGCCTTATGGGATTTTAGACAATAATATGATAGACGAGATAGAAACCCAGAACCGGAAAGAAATTCCCTTCTCTTCACGAATGGTTCCAAGGGGTCTTTCAGTTGCAGAAGGACCATAGACAGCCCTCCACAACGCCACACTTTTATGAAGCAAGCAGGTCAACCCACTGTTGTGGATCCAGCAGAGACTTGAATTTGTGAAGTCATGCTTAGGAGCCACGCATCGTAACCACTAGTCCAGCAGGAATACCTTACACACTGGACAAACAAACAATACATACACTAATTATCACACATACAATTCAATACTGCAGACACACATATTTCATCATCTGTATTACGAGTGCCTGGAAGAACGATAACAGGGAAATGCAGCCATGGGTCAATTTGCATACAATCACACTATATAAGCCCAGTGCGCAGGAGACTCATTCATTCTCTCTCTGTAATAGTACCATGTCCGTATTTGTATGTTATACTTTCATATAATTTTGTATTTGATATGATTTTGTAATGTATCGTACAGTCAATACACATACAATACAATACAATACAATACTGGTGTTACATAGCATGAGAAGTAAAAATGAGAACATGTAAATTCACTGATGTTAGGCCAATAGTAACTACCATCCTTGCCGTGTAATGTGTTCATTAAAAGCCGTACCATTGCATTTCTAGCTGCAAGCTGGGTATATCAGATTAGCACTCGACACAACCTCAATGATATCTTCTTCTCCAACAGTTTTCAGGTCAATCCACACCCATAGCAAGTTTATAAATATTGACGATATATCAAAACTGGTAAAAAATGTACTAGATTATAAGTTATAGTCCGTTCAGATGTTGTAGCTGTTTCGCATGTGTTTTATAGAAAATAAGAACAATATTTTTACCTAACGTTAGAAATTGTCACACTTTTTTGATAACTGGAACATCCTATACATCATTATTGCATGATGCTTCCTCTATTTTCATTACATCTATCAAGCTGTTTTCATTGCTAATTCAGTAAGGCGGCCCTTTTGTCTGAAATCATTGTCTGATGTTCTTGTACGTACGTTGTCACATATTTTCAATGCTACTTTCATATTTGTATGCAGGCATGCGTGTGACCTTTGACCTTGAGCGCCCTGTTGGTCAGCGGGTGGTCAGGGTGGAAGCAAGGTGTGCCAACTGCATTGTTCCTCGCTATGAAGCATTGCGGACAGAAGGGGTGTACCAGATCATTATGAGAGATTACATGGTAGAGGGAGGCGACGGTTACACCATGATAAGGAAACATATGCTGAAACAGCACACAATTGGTAAGCTGGCAGTTCATAGGCAAGCTCCTATTTTATGTAACTTAATGATCCTTTTTTTCAAACCAAAACTGACTAGCTTCTATTGTGTGTTATAACTAAATCTTGCTTTTCCTTACCAAAATTGGTACACTCTCATTTCATAGACTAGGTCCTATTATATTACAAAACTTTATAATACTTATCTCATACCAATATGGGTTAGCTATCATTTCATAGACTAACGAAATCTGCTGCATTCTATTATTACCTTGAAGTACCTTGTTCTTGTTTTAGGAAATACTGTCTCTTTTAAAAGCTCGTCTATTTATGATTTTCAAGCAGTGTCTATATGTTTCTGGAGATTGCATCAGTTGTTGCGATTATCAGGTCATTAACAGTCTTGTTCTTTTTGTAGGAAATCTTGAGTCTGATGCTGTCATCGATTATCTGACTAAGGTTTCTCCCGTCACCACAGGTCTGGAAGGAAGGGTTACTGTTCTCCACGGCTTCACTGCTTGTTCCTCAAACACTGCCTCTTCATCCAGGACCAGGCTGCCTCTAGCACTGCTGCTTCTATGCATAGCCTTTTCCTGGCAACTACGTTGCCTCTAGTACTGCCACTCCTATACATAGCCTTTTCCATCTCCTGATTTTATGTATTGATCGTTTCATAGCCTACAGTATGAAAAACATACATTGCCTGAAAGGTTTTATGATGAGGAATAAATTGAGCGTTTTAAAGTTACCCTCCCAGTAGGGGTGAGATTTTTGGAATGAAGAACGGAAAATATATGGATTTCATATACATGTATTGATTTTCTCTTGGCCTATAAAATGCTTTTTTTCATTTTTGAATTTGTTTTTATTCAGTTGCATGTAAATCGACGCAGGTTACAAATATATATCAATGATATTTTATATATAGTTTATATATATATATATATATATATATATATATATATATATATATATATATAGTTTATATATATATATATATATATATATATATATATATATATATATATATATATATATATTTATATATATATTTATATGTATATATATATATATATATATATATATATATATATATATATATTTATATATATATATATATATATATATATATATATATATATATATATATATATATATATATATATATATATATATATATGTATATATATATATGTATATATATATATATGTATATATATATATGTATATATATATATATATATATATATATGTATATATATATATATATATATATATATATATATATATATATATATATATATATATATATATATATATATATATATATACATTCATCCACACATTTATATACATACTTACATAACTTTTGCACTTCATGTAGTGACCAAGATATGGAATGCTACATATAAAAGTCCATGTGTGATGTTTGAATTGACTTATGCACTACTTTGAATGACCGCAGTATTAAATGCTTCTCACAAAAGGGCGTTGTTTGCTGTTGGAATTGACTTATGGACTACTTAAAGTGATTACAGTATTAAAAGGTATTGAATGCTACAACTGAAAAGACAATGTTTGATATTGGAGTTGACTTATTCACTACTTGTAGTAACCAAGGTATTATATGCTTCACCTGAAAAGGCAACGTGTCGTGCTTTTATTATGGGAACTAAATGTTATCTAGTCCTGTCTGTGCAGTCGCGAAGGTGATCTGTTTGTATTTTAACTATAATTGTTCATTTTCATGCCAATAGATGGCAGCACTTAGCAAGGCATTTTACTTCTGTTTAGTTTGCTGTCCAGACTACAGATGGCACTTTTACACATGCAGTTTTCAGGCCAATCAGGATTCTTGTTGCAAATGTTTTGTCTATTTGGAGAGAAGCAGATGTTGCCTGGCCAATCAGCATTCTTCCTGCAAATCTTCTTTATCTATTTGGGAAAAGCGGATCTTGCAGGCTTGTATTGTTTTAGGTTGACCATTAATATGAGTATCATCAATATTATTAGGGCTCTCCAGAAAAAAATATTTGAGGAGGAGGGGGGGGGGGGGGGGGGGTACGCTCTAACCTTTAAACAACCCAACCAATATGACCTAGAATGATAACGAATCGTTAATGGACACCTGACCCAACTATTTCTTTTTAAATGTGGACACCCATGTACAATTTATTTTTCATTTTTTACCCAACCTACAATGACTATTCAACAGAACCCCACCTACAACGACAGATACCAGTGCCTTTGGGTTGTGTGGTCTCAGCCTGCTGCATCGACTTTTGGACTCCTCATCTTTCGTGTTTTCAATCAGAGTCGCCTGGTATGGGCTTTGAGTTGGGTTGTGAGTCCTTTAAAGATTCGTTATCATTCTAGGTGACATCTTTTTTAAATCATTGGTTAGATAGTTGAAAGATTTTGATGGCCCACCTAAAACAATATGTGGGTAAAGAAAATGTATAATTATGGTGTCCATATTTCAAAGAGATGTTGGAGGAGGTCCTTAAGAATTCAATATCGTTCCTTCAGACATAATTTTCTGGAGGAGAACTAACCTAATACCGTATACTAATACGGAGTACGGCGGACGGTCTGCTCCCTTTTCAGAGGAACCGGTGCCATTTGTCAAGGGTTTGACCTGACCACTATGTTCCCGTATTACCGTTTTAGTCAGTCAGAAAGAAAGTGTTGAGATAACTTCCTTCATTTTGTCAAAAGCCATGATTCTTCCTGGCGACTGAACTCGAGGAAGGCCGATGCGCGCCATTGTGGTTGTCATTTAGAGCTGTGTTTTTTTTGGCTGCTGACCAAGGTGTGGGCCGGAAGTTTTTATAGGTGATCGTAAACTGGCTAGGTGGTCGTTTGACCTGAGTTGACCCGCTCATCAAGGGGTCGTAGGATTTGAGAACCACCAATCAACATAGTTTATTGTGATAATTATGCCGAAGGAAAAACAAATTTGACTTGAATGCATTCTGCAGTTAGCGAGCGTACATGTAGGTGTTTACTAAGAATGCATGCCAAAGCGCCCTCAAACGTCTCTTTTTGGCCCGACCAGACTCCATTCTGAAAAGCTGTCATAAACCGCATCTATTGAAATGAATTGTTGAAATGAAGTTCATATTACATTTTCACACACACACTCACACACAGAAAAGTTTAACCCTTTACCCACCCAGAATATATCAAAGGTTCTTAGGTTAACCCATTCATGCCCAATGCACCTTACTATAATTGATTGAATCCTTTGTCACCCAGAATTATTATAGGGTTATTTTAATAATCCATTTATGGCCAGAGAAACTGATGAGCATTCATTTAACCCTTTACCCACCAACAATATATTAAATGTTGAGCACCTTAATGTTATTCGTTTAACCCTTTGCCATCCAGAATAAGTTAAGGGATATTTTGTTAACCCATTCATGGACAATGTATCTTGATATCATTCATTTACCCTTTTGCAACCAAAGATATGTTAAAGGTTATCTAATTATCCCATTCATGGCCAAACGACCTGGTGACCTTTCATTTAACACTTTGCCACCCAGAATTATATGATTGTATTGTGTAAAGCATGGAGATAAGTTTGTTTTATTTCCATCAGAGTTTGGTCTATTAACCCATTCATAGCCAGCGAACCTTAAGATCATTGATTTAACCCTGAGCGAAATGGTCCAGTAAGGGTTCCAGTAAGAGTGGTTAAGGTAGTTTGATTAAGTTTCGTTTTATTCTCTGCCTCTTAACTTCCTGCGCATGATTGAGTATGACTTAGAATCCAAACCCATGCTACGCACGGGGGCCTGCTAGTGGTAATTAATATTCAGTCGTATTAGTGGCCTACCTAAAACAATACAAGCCTGCAAAATTCGCTTCTTCCGAAATAGACAAAAACATTTTAACAAGAATTCAGATTGGCCAGACAACATCCGCTTCTCTCCCAAAAGACAGAAACATTTGCAACAAGAATCCTGATTGGCCAGGCAACATCTGCTTCTTCCCAAATATGCAGAAACATTTGTAACAAGAATCGTGATTGGCCAGGCAACATCCGCTTCTTCCCAAATATGCAGAAACATTTGTAACAAGAATCCTGATTGGCCAGGCAACATCCGCTTCTTCCCAAATATGCAGAAACATTTGTAACAAGAATCGTGATTGGCCAGGCAGCATCCACTTCTTCCCAAAAATGCAGAAACATTTGTAACAAGAATCGTGATTGGCCTGGCAACATCCGCTTCTTCCCAAATATGCAGAAACATTTGCAACAAGAATCCTGATTGGCCAGGCAACATCCGCTTCTTCCCAAATAGACAGAAACATTTGCAACAAGAATCCTGATTGGTCAGCCAACATCCGATGGACCAAGTGTGAAAGACCAAAGAATTAATATATTTTTATCACCGTTTTTTTGGTAAGAGAAAATCAAAAAAATATATAGAGTATCCCCTAGTGAATACCATCAAATACCCATGGTTTCTCCAATTTAGGAATTTAGACTTCTTTTGAAGGGCCATGACACACATAATTGTTTTTTTTTTATTTTTACAAGCCTAAAAAAAGGTTAACAGGCCTTTTTTGTTTATTTTCCTGCTTGCCGAGCATCACGGCTATGCTGTAAACATGGTATTTACCTTGTTCCTATATTTAAAAAATATAGGAAAATGTGTTATACAATTGTACAATAGTTGCGGTTTCAGTTTTTGTATCCACACAATAGACATACAAGATATGGATTTAATAATGACCGTATCAAAATATAATACTGTATGTTTTTAAAATGTTTTGTTATATATATGTACCATAAACAAGAAAATGTATTACACCGACTGTGAATGAAATATTCTTGAGAAGAAATAAATTATTATCTATACCTTATATTGAGTTTTGGTTATAATCTCTGTTCTTCAAAGTAGTTAATCAGCAGTCCCCATCTTCTTTCAAAATTATCATTTCTTTGTATCAAGCTGAATTTTAACTCTTCATAAGTATATAGAGATTTTGTTTGATGCTTGACAGAATATATATTTGGAACTTTACTACTCAGTTTTGCATTAAAAATCACTTTTTTAGTGATAACTATAATAGCATTGATCCAATAGGATTTTTGATTTTCCCCAAGTATAATCTTTTGTTCGTCAATATTATAGTCTGTCAAGCCTATGTCCTCTAGCCATGATTCTACATCCCTCCATAGTTTATCTGACTTAGGACATGTTATTAGCATATGTTCAATTGAGTCTTCTTCAATATTACACATTTCACATAGTGATGAATTTTTTATTTTCATCTTGAATAAAATGTCATTTGTATAGAATCTTCTATGAAGAGTCCTAAATTGAATATATCTGAGATATACATCATCTACCATATTGATTTTTGTAAAAGATTTTCTCATAGAGAAAGTTTCAATTCTTGTTGTTATTTTTTCTGTCCATTTATCACACGCATTTGTAATGATGTTATCATTTTTACCCATTAATTGTCTATAAGTGCAGGATACACCCTTTTTGTCTTTTGATAACAATACATTGAGATACGAGTTACATGGATATACAGTTGTACCTTCAGAGATATCTTTCCATCTTATGTAGTTTGAAATTTTTAAACAGAAAGAACCGTATTCTAAGAAGTTTGATTTTATATTGAAAGTGTTTTGAAATTCCATAATTGACATAGTATTTCTGTTTCTGTCCAGAATATCATTGACTATGTAGACTCCTTTTTGTTTCCAAGTTTTCTTAATTGGAATTTTTAAATTCTCATTAAGCCATAAAGGTGTTAACAGTCTATTATCTGGGGTGATCATTCTATCCTTTTCTCAGAGATATAATAGAGAATCTAATACATTCTTCCAAAAAGGATTGTCGGTGATATCATATATCCTGTCGATATAGTTTTTACCATAGGTACATATATCTCTAAATTCAAAGTGGTCTGGGAAGTTTGTCCATTTAGCATTTGAGGACAAGTATCTTTTAATCCATCCAGCTTTCAGCGCCATACAGAATGTTTTTAGGTTGTGCAATTTCAGTCCTCCATCAGAAATTTCAGCCTCCATTATCTCTTTTCTGAATTTTGGAGGTTTGTTTTTCCATAAAAAGGCATCAACCAGTGTCTGTATGTCTTTAAAAATATTATTGGATGGATTTGGTAGGGACAGAAGTATATGTGTAATTTTTGATTGCACTAAGGATTTTATTATTGTCACTTTTCCATAAGGAGTTAAGCTTCTGGTATTCCATAAGGCAGTTAACTTTTTCATTTCTGATAATTTTGATGATATGTTGTCATCAGTGATTGTTTCCATGTGTCTTATTCTGTATTTAATACCAAGAACTTCGAAATCCTCAGTCCAATCTAAACCAAATTTACCTTCTAACGATATACTTCTGTCCCTTATTGCCCCAATTTTAACGACCTTAGTTTTGTCCTTATTCATTTCTAGACCAGAGATTTTCCTGAACCAATCCAGGACCCGAATGACACCACTCAAACTTTCTAAATCAGCTTTTATGAAAATAGTGGTGTCATCCGCATACTGGGATAGTTTATTTTCTACACCATAAGTCTCAATACCTTTAATACCTGGGTATTCACGTATAACATGTGAAAGTATCTCTGCACATAAAACAAAGAGGTATGGGGAAATTGGGTCCCCTTGCCGACACCCCCTGGAGAGTAGTATGTTATCTGAAAAATTGCCATTTTGTTCAACTCTGGAGAAACTGTTCTCTCTAAGTAGAGAGATCCATTTGGTTATATCTGGTCCGAAATTGAAAAGTTCTAGACTTTTGTTTATGAAATTCCATTCAATTGTGTCAAATGCTTTCGCATAATCGACAATGATTAACAGCCCTGGCACTTGTTCTAGTTCTGCATAATTAATGATGTCAAAAAGAAGTCTGGTATTCTCCCCAATAAAGCGATTGGATATGAAACCTGTTTGGTCATTATTAATCAAGAATTCTAAAACTTTTTTTAATCTTTCTGAGATCATGGCCGATAGGTATTTATAAGTACCGTTTAACAAGGTTAGAGGTCTCCAGTTTTTTAATGAGTTTCTTAATTTATCTTTTTTCGGAATGCAGGTTATTGTTCCATTTATTATGTTTGAACTTAGTTCGCCTTTTATGAAAGATTCAGAATATGCTCTATATAACCAGACTTTTAATTCCTCCATAAAAAATTTAAAAAACTCGTTCGTGTAGCCATCCGGTCCTGGTGCTTTATTAAGTTTACTTTTTTTAATTACATATTCAAGTTCCTCTATTGTAAATGTTTCGTCAAGTTTGTCTTTCAAGTTTTGTGATAGTTGTTTTAAGTTGTCTAAATAGGGTTCATAATATGAGTTTTCAATTTCAATGGGTTTTTTTGAGGTGAATAGATTCCGATAAAAATCTTCTTGAAGTTTCAGAATTTTTTTTGGATCTGTAACTGTCTCACCGTCTTCAGTACTTAGTTCTACTATTGTTTTGTCTATGTAGTGTTTTTTTCCAAATTAAGAAAATATTTTGAAGGTTTCTCCCAATTGGCCAAGATCTCAGATCTGGACCTAACCATATGACCCCTCATTCTGATCTCTCTTAAATCTTCATAAGTTGCTTGTTTTTTATAGAGCTCTCTGTTTAGAGCTTCTTTATGCGAAAAAGATTCACATATGCCAATACTAAAACTAGTTGTTCAATGTCAACTTCTAGAGATTTTTCCTCTCTTCTTTTCTCTCTTGATATTTTCTTCGCAAAGGAAATTATGTTTCCTCTCAGTTGACACAGCATGACATCAAGGAAGAGTGAATCAGAAATCATTAATTCCAGCTGGTTTTCGTCTAATATATCAACCATTTCAGGTCTGTAAACAGGTAAAGCATATACATGCTTTATGTTTTGTATTTCGTCCTTGATCAATTTGACGAAATCTTTGTTTTTTAAAAGGTTATTATTGAACTTCCAGCTGCCTCTTCCTCTTTGATTATTGCTTAATCTTAGATCTAGCGAAATCATGCTGTGATCACTTCTGTAATTGGAATGTATATTGGAAGTGGGCACCATACCCAATGAGTCATTGCTTATAAGAAAAAAATCCAATCTTCCTCTTTTGTAGGGTTTTTTAGTTCCCCAAGTGAATCTTTTCTCATTAGGATTTTGTAATCTCCAGATGTCTATGAGATTCTTTTCCATCATTTGTTGTTTAATAAGAGAAATATTTTTACTATTTCTTTCACATTTGTAATTGTATCTGTCATTTTCTTCCAATGCCACATTCCAATCACCAGCATAAATCAAGAAATCAGATTGAAAATCTTCCGATTTAGCAAAGAGTTCTTTTAAAAGTTCAGGGTCATCATGGTTAGGGCCATAGATATTTACTATGGTGATAGAAAATTTGTCTGCAATATCCATCGACATTATTAGGTACCTACCAGTTTTGTCAGAATATGTGTTGGTTATGTTATATTCAAAGTTACGTTGTATTAGTATTGCCACACCTCTGCTGTTAGTATTATAATCTGACAAAATAAAATCTATATTCCACTCCTTTCTGACATCATTTAAATCCCTTTTCACTAAATGTGTCTCCTGTAGTAGAACAATATTGGCTTTCAGTTCAATTAGTTTGTTCCAGATATCAACTCTCTTCAGGGGCTGTCGGATACCCCTTACGTTTGCAGAGACTATCCGGATGCTATCTCCCATCTAGTGTGTTGAGTCTATTAATAGACCGAGTACATAAGCAAGCAGGAAAACATTTCGAATTTTGTTCCCAAAAAAAATAATATAATATTTTTACACTACATTGTAACATGAAGTGTATACAGAGATAACGTCGCTCTCCTGGAGAGTCTTCATAAACCAAACTGTCAGGACAACACATCTGTCTCACAAAATGAGTCATGTTATCTTCTCCCCACAATCTAGCCTATGGGACAAGGCACAAATATAACAAACACAAATGTTTGAAATATCAAGGCTCTGCAATATATATTTCCATAAATATAGTTACAAATCCTTTTTTACATAGAAAACATTAAAAAGATAGAAAAAATAACTTAACTATTAAATGTCATGTTGTTGCATATCAATACACATATAATGAAATGCTTTACAAGTAATGTTTAATTCCACAGGAAAAATATGTGTACAGCATGCCATGGCAGTTTCCAGTCATGGTCAAGCTATTTCTATGTATTGAAACAGTTTCCAGTGCTGGTCAAGCTGCGTGTTAGAGTAACCATGCGTGCAGTTTCCATTTATGGTCAGGCTGTTATAATCAAGAACAGTTTCCACTTATGATCAGGCTGCAATTATTAAAGATATTTAGTAGTTTCCATATTTTTGAAAATTCTGTAAATTAATATGGTCAAGCTACTCCTGTATTGCATGGCACTTTATTTTTCTCTTCTTGTAGTTAAAATTAAAGACAAAAAGAGCAATTACATTGGCAGGCATGCTGCACACACATCCCGTAAGAATCTCAAAGAGAATCTGTCAAACTCTTTGTTTCAACATTTTTGTGTTACATACAAGAAAAAATAAAAAAGAAATATAAAGGTTTTTCCCCTGGTACAGCTTTTGACTATCAGGTTGTTGCATATCAATACACATATAATGAAATGCTTTACAAGTTATGTTTAATTCCACAGGAAAAATATGTGTACAGCATGCCAGGGCAGTTTCCAGTCATGGTCAAGCTATTTCTATGTATTGAAACAGTTTCCAGTGCTGGTCAAGCTGCGTGTTAGAGTTACCATGCTTGCAGTTTCCATTTATGGTCAGGCTGTTATAATCAAGAACAGTTTCCATTTATGGTCAGGCTGCAATTATTAATGATATTTAGTAGTTTCCATATTTTTGAAACTTCTGTAAATTAATATGGTCAAGCTACTACTGTATTGCATGGCACTATATTTTTGCTCTTATTGTAGTTAAAATTTAAAGACAAAAAGAGCAATTAAATTAGCAGGCATGCTGCACACACATCCCGTACGAATCTCAAAGAGAATCTGTCAAACTCTTTGTTTAAACATTTTTGTGAAATATAAAGGTTTTTCCCCTGGTACAGCTTTTGACTGCAGTGCTCAAAATTGGTCAGGCTGTCATGTGTTAATAAAACAGTTTCCAATTTTAGTTATGCCTCTTAATTTACAACTTTCTGATTGCAAGTTTTTTTTTTTTTTTTTTTTTTTTTTTTTTTTCTTTTGAAAAAATAATTATTTTTACAGGGTTTCTTTCCCTTTTGATGTTTTCCAAGAAAATATAGCCAAAAATACTATGTTATTCTAAGAAGCAGTTTCCATTTATGGTCAGGCTGTCTTTTTACCAAGGACGCAAATTAACAGTTTCCATTTGTGGTCAGGCTGCTGTAACTCAATATGTGATTATATCATTATCATCATGTATAGTGTTATCATTATCAGCATTATGTAAATTCAAAATTACAGGAATTTTCCTGCAATATAATAGTATGCAACACAATATTACAATGGTAATACAAGTAGTCATATGATATACATATGATAAACATAAACCCCTTAGAATCTAAAATTATTTATCCTATCAATTGTTTCTGTATATAATAATATCACATAAGTACAGAATACAGAGTAAATGGACATATATATGTTTGTTTACTTCCAGAGTAAGCATTCATAAATAATACATATATAGGTTATATGAATCTATCCTTGATTCATTTTAGTGGTCCCATAATACAAAATCTCATCATACCACCTATGATCAGGTGCAAGTAGAAAAAATAAGTAAAAAAAAACAAAAATCAAAATTATATATGTACACCCCTTCACAACATGAAATGTTAATTATACAAATATTAGGTGCTCACCAATATGTTGACACAGTCTGAAGAACATCCATATCATAGTTTCCACTGAAATGTTTGTCAAACTCTGAAGTGGTCAGGCTATCCTGGACATTCTGCAGACACAAATAACAGGCAACCGAGACCATTTATTGTACAATGCCCCATTATGCATCTTTATATGAAAAAACCACCACAGTGCACCAAAATATTGATGACATTCATATGTCCACAACACCCCCATCCACAGTCCCTTTCCTAGATCATTTTCTGAGGTTCCTACATAATTGTTGGTATATGTAGGAGCTCCGTTTCAAAACACGATGTATGTATTTAAGTTTTTCACTCAAAAGATCACATAGTCTGATGTGAGGACACTTCAGTGATGTTTAACGGCTTCACCATCACGCAATGAACACTTTGTATAGCCTAAAGTGTCAAAATATTAGTTTCTTACTTGTTTCACCTTCCTCGGGGGCCAGTTAGATTTTGTGATTAGATATAATGATAGCTCCCCATACCAATAGGAAAGTGAGACCGGGAACTGATAATTGCGGTCGGGAAAAATTAAACTTTTATTTTGTCTCCCCTAAACGGTGTGAAAAAAAAAAGTTTTTCATTTTCTCTCCCCTCAAAAAAGGTGGGAGGAGAATCTCCACAAAAACGGGGCGCTCCCCCAAAAAGCAATGTGAATATAAAAAAGAATTATCTCCCCAAAAAACGGTTGTAAAAATGAAAAGATTTGTATTTACTCTTTCGCAATTGTTTCATCGTAATGATACTTTTGAAAATTATTTGTTCCTAACCATATACATCTGATATTAGAATACCGACATTTTGCCCCAGTTAACCGGACGTCTGCCTGTGCCTTGTTGTAAAACATCCATGGATAACATGCCCCAAAAATAAGCTAATCACCTTTAAGACACACGTAGCTGCTAATCAAACAAGGCTACATTTAGTTGTGAGGTCAGGGACCTGTGGGCGCATTCATGCCGACGAAACTAGGGGGCGATTGGGCGTGTGGTCGTGTATTATGCCTGGTCTCCCCACGTATTAATTGCAAGAACTAATTGTCAGCACTCTATAGCAAAAGAATACCTCTAAACATCTATTATGATGGGTATTGGGCACACTAAAACACCTGTTGCAAGTTTTCCATGAGGAAAATAGATTTAAACACATGTATAGATGATAGTCATTGTTAAAACTCAATGAATAAAATCAAACATTCTTCTAAAAATGTTAAGATCGCCTTGCAATTATGTTATTGTGCGCAACATGCACAATTGTAGCATGTGTCATTGCTGTTTTGTTATTATTTTTAATCATTATCTTTATTTTAAATGAAAGCAACAAGGTTCCCCTTTTCGCTAGCTATCGGAACAGAAATTTGACATTCAGTGTATCGTTTTGGCCTCGGAAACTAACTCGTTCTCATTGGACGAAAATGAGTCACATCAGAAGTTCCACTCCTATGACTCGCTCGGTACGAAACCTCCATAAGTACATGGCATGTTCTATTGTTAACCCATTGTTGACTATGGATAAAGATGCTTTTTTTAGAATTCCAAATAGAGTTGTTGGTAGAGTAGTGGTTAACCTTAATCTGCTTTTAATATTTCCAATCTATGTTTTGCCGGAAACGTTTCACTGAAGTCGTCATAAAAGGGTTAACCCATTCATTCTTATATGTAAGAGTTCTGTATGAAGATGTCGTCTGGATTATAATAGTACTTATAACAATAATTCAAGAATTGAGAAAGATTTTACAAAATATTTGAAGGAAAGTTGTTGATAATGTCATGATTTAAAATTTTCCTTTAAATATTTCTCGAACGACTGGCCTAGAAAATTTCACCAAAATTGTCCGACTGCTTTTGGTTGCTGCATGCATTACATAAGATGTACAAACCGCCCTTGCAGGAGAAAAAAATTGTTTTCTGGGTCAGCTGCAATCCTGATAACATGGCAAGGAATGGAATATGTACGTTACAGCTTATTTCTGCCATATTTAGATTAAATTGTGCCTTGCAAGCTTTACCCGGCGAAAACCACCGCCTAAGTCCAAGTCACTGGCAATTTTTAAGATGCCCTTTCCAGGATTGGAAACCAGGCATCAAAGATGAATAAAAACACTTTCCTAACTAAAAACAAGGGGTCTGCTTTTAATACTTTCAAACTACCCCCCCCCCCCCCTCCCCAAGACCTTTTTAATATCTGCCGCCCATCTCACCCAACCATGCCTCCCACTAACCCCCCCCCCCCCCCCCCCCCCCCTCCAAACACACTTCTCCTACTAATATTATCTGACTGGTCCTTATTGCTACCTTTTTAGAGGGCTGTGTTTTCACTTCCTTTGGTAGATCGGTTTAACAGTTCGATCATGTTGACATTGGAAATGGAGGCCATCTGTGTGACCTCTGTTACAGCGGCTTTGACTCTGCCAGTGACTGAGGCACTCATAGAGGTGTTCTCTTTCTTCCTTTCGTGCCTGCACACAAGCTCATAAAACTTCTTTCGGAACACATTTGAGGTTAGACAGTAGAGAATAAAGTTTGCTGCATTATTTGCAAACTGCATAAGGTGCACCACAATGCGTACCAGATGGTATCGTGCTGCTTCGCTTGGATTGTCAAGGTCAAACCATTTGGTTTGAAAGATTTGAAAGACCACGAGGGGAATGGTGCATACAAAGAATAGGATCGTTATGCTAATAAGCATGATAGAGATATTGTGTTTTTTGTTGTTGTCGTCCCTGTCTTGACTCATTTTCTGCCTCTTGTGTGTGGCAGTGGTTAAGCGACAGATGATGAGGATGTTTCCAGTGGCGAGAATAACGGTTGGCACTAGACAGACAACGGCAAGGTCTACCCAAGTCCATACCTCATAAAAGAATGTGTCATATTCCGGCAGTGCAGTGCAAGAGGGGACTGCAGCGCCTGGGGCTACCAATGAAGAGCTCTCAACACTGGTGTTTGTCCCATTGGGCCAGGTTCCAGTAGTCACAGAGGGGGCAGCAGTTGAAGAAATGGAGGAATTACCAGTGAGAAAAGAATTGTCTAGTCCAGTGTCCGATGCCTGAGGACCTGTGGTAAGCCCTAATATCCAAAGCATGTGGAGATATAGACCACATATCAAAACGGTCATTACGCCTAGTCCAATGAGAGTATTAGATTTCGTAGCGATGGACACATTTTTGAAAGGCAAGTAGATGCTGATGGTTCGCTGTATAGTGATGAAGACTAGTGCCCATGAGGACAATGACATACCAACGTAAATAAGCCATGAGTGTATCACACACCATGTGTGGTTAAGGTCTGGGATGGAGATGCCGTAGTAGAACAGCCACAGCTCCAGCAGCCCGAAGACAAGCACAATCATATCAACTACAGCCAGGTAGGTAAACGATAGAGTGGTTGCAATAGAAGGCAAGGCCCCTCGTCGAATAACCACAATGATAAGAATGTTACCTATCATTCCGACTAAGAATAGAATTGGCGCTGCAATGGAGATTATCACTTTGATAATCACTGGATCCAAGATACTAGGAGACTTCATCGTGGTAGAAGAGTTGAGGGTAGTAAAAGTTGTGTCCATACTTAGAGTCGTCATAGTAGTATTCATAACTCCGGCCACTTAACTACACTTCCACACTTATGAGCTGTGTCTGCTACAGTGCATGTATAACTGCTGTGTAACTACGCCTAGTACCTTGAAATCAATGCATGTGATGCTCTAGCCCAGCCTCATATCAGGGTGATCAGATGAGTTATCCAGGGCGTAGGCTTTAAGGTGGGAAGCACTATGACAATTGCTATGTAACTTTGCCAAGTACATTGAATCAGACGCGGATCTATACCAGTTGACAACCGATGCACGTGCATCAATCACGCTCTTAATTGCATATCTAGCTATCAAAGTGCATCGCTCATGGAAGTTAAAACTGGCTTATCATGTTATATTCGTAGAAATAGCTGATTTCAACATAGGGAGCGTAAATTTCTCATTGCATGATGCTAAATTGCCTCGATTGTGATATGGAAGTGAATGAATACACATTTAGGCTCCGTTGATTTCAACTGAAGGTGGCTTGTAGGGTTTGTTTGTGAATATAGGGTAATTTTAAAATAGTCTTACACACAAGCAGGGATGGTTTATGATTGTTTTCTCCATATTCAATGGGGGCATGAGTAGGTTAATAAACAACCAAGTAAGCAAATGCATAATGATATGATCACCAAATAGAGTAATTGCATGTTTTCAATGGGTCTGCCCTAAACATTTGTTTGTTTTACACTTTTTCAGAGTATAGAGAAAGCAGTTGGTTTCAGGTTTTTAAGTTTCCAGCGAATGCCTTTACGAACCACACCAAAGAAACTGAGAACCACTATCAATTAAGATCAAGAAAAAGCTGACATCGCATTCATATAGAATGTTATCATATGTGTTTCTTTTCTTGTTTTTATTAAAGAGAATATGGAATTGTATTTATCATCACTTCTCAGCCATTCTAGGAGTTTTAATGCAGTCTTTTATGATTGTTATAATTGTAAAATATTACACTATGTTAAATGTTATTGAGCTTACCGATGGAACATGTTTAATGGGGTGATGGTTTCGGGGGAATATAGCTTTAACGCTGATAGGAGGTTCTTTATGTTATGGGACGATCGTGTTAGAGAGAAGCTTTCCTATGAGCATATGGGTGTTGTATGTTGTCTTTCAGAGGACGATGTCTCAGGGATTGAAAAGCGGCTTACAAAGGCGCAAAGGGCGCTAAATGCGGTGTCCGGATTAGAGATTAGGAGGAATGGCCTCACTGTTGCCACGTGCAGCATCATCTTCTGGGTGGTTGTTGCCCCGATTGCCTTGTTCGGGACAGAATTATGGATCCTCAATGATAAGAGTGTCAGCTTGATCGAGTCGTTTCAGATTTATACTGGGAAAAGAGTGCAGCGACTTTTTGATAGGTCACCAAATTCCTGTTCGTTTTATACTCTACGTTGGCTTAGGCTTGAGCGTCTTGTTGAGGTCAAAAAGCTGCTTTTTTCCGGGCGATTCTAGCTCTAGAAGTATCAGAACCTTCAAGGGGGGTCTTCTGCCGGCGTTTCAAAGATTTCATGGCCAACCAGGAGGTTTGTATGGTGAATTTGCATGGTAGTATCGTTTTTTACCTGTTGAGTGTATCTGTATCATTCGGTATGCTTGATGAAGTAACGAATATGGTAAGACTGGGCTATATGTGGTCTAAGGAGGCATGGAAGGAGAGAGCTTGGTCTAGAGCTTGGGAGCTAGACCTATGCTTTTGGAGAGTACAAGAGAGATGCCATCATAGCCTGGACATTCTGTCCAGGGTCGGAGGGGGGCCCAAATATAGTATCTGGTGGAAAATCTCTGATGGCAATCACGGTATGATGAGGTGCTGCGAAGTAATGATTAAGCTGGTCACACACTCAAGCTTACTCAAGGATGATGATGTACGCCTTAAAGCCTACCTGTGTTTAGTTGATTCTGTGACCAGTGTGATCATGGCGCAGTAGATAACGTAAGGCACCTGGTTCTGCAGTGCCCCAGTATACAGCTGAGCAGGGGGAGGATGCTTGAAGAATTAGCTGAAGTGAATGATGGGGGTGGTAGAGATATCATGGAGGAGGCTGTTGATATTCTACATTTATTACTAGGGAAAGCGACCAATGATGGCCCCGTTACTGGCCAATTGATCTAGTTCTGGTCTGTAGTGGCTAGACATATCGCGAGAATGTACTGGACTAAGATAAGAGCAGGTATTGCATAGTCAGTGTATTAAAGGTATAGTCTGATAACTATGGGATGCAGACAATTGCTATGCTGAAAAGGACTTGATTTTGATTGTTTCTAGACATAACAGTCACCCATTATTATGACTGATTGTTCTGTGTATATATTTTGATGCTCCCCTATGGGTCCACCTTAAGTTGGCCATATATTTAGCCTTAAGCCCCTTTTACACTAGCCGAAATTTTGCTGGCAACGTACTGGCGACCATTGGCGACGGGGGGCAATAAGTGAGTTAGTAAGTATTTATTGACTATATCTTCGATATAAAAAATACAGTGTACAAACTTGATTCAATAGAAAATTATGGGGGTAAAAATGTGGTGGCAATCCCCCGCAACCATCTTTTGCCACCACGTTGCGAGCAAGTTGCCAGCATAGTGTAAAAGGGGCTTTACACTTATTTAGCCACACTATATGATGACTCATTGATCTATGTATATACTGTGATGTATCTCTATGGGTCCACCTTAAGTTGGCCATGTTAAGAGACTTTAACACTTTATTTTCTGTTCTATTGGTTATTTGTTGTCCTTTTGTTTCTGGCTTATATCTCGAATTAACTATATGTGCCCACCTTAAGTTTGGCCATGCTGAGATGCCTTAACACGTTATTTTCCTGTTCTAAGAGGCAGAGAAAAGATGTACCCATTGCGTTACCAGTTTCATTTCCTGTTTCTAGTATGATTATAACTATTTCGATGTATCGTATCTTTTATGCTTATGCATAGTCAATAAATATACATACATACATACAAATGATATTTTCTGTGTATAATACACTAGTATACTTCCTCATTTAAGTTTTAAGAAATTTCAGCAGGTTCCAAACAATGCCTGATTTTTAACTAAACTTTTGCAACTACTTGAAAATTATAATGATGAAATATGAATATGTGGTAAAGTCACTACATTATGAATGTGCTTTAACCCATATCTCTGCCATTTAGTCTTAAATATTATATTCGAGGGTAACAAAAGTTCTTGGTATAGATCAAGGATGGCGTGGATTTCCAAATGATTATTTTGTAAAATGATTATAGTGGCCCAAATCCAACAACTTTACAGTATACTATGTGTTATCACTATGTTTACTAAGGGATAGTACTGTTACTTGTTGTTATACCAAGTACCATTATCACATTATTGGAAAAGTGCATCAATTTTATGATACGATATACCAGCAATTGGTTTATGCATAACAAATAGAAGGGTACTTTTGCAATATGCTATTAATCTTTCATAGAAATCCCTATGGGTGACAGTTTTATAATGCGTGGAAAACCACCGAGAGTGGTTATAATGCTGGTCTTATTTTAAGTCCATCAATGATGAATTATGGAATATTACCAACCGTGTAAGAAAACAATACACGTTTGCCAAACACGTGAAAGGCAATTTATAGTATGCGCTTCGTAAGTATTAACCCTATTGATATTTCATACCTAACTCTATAGAATATTACAATTGCCTTTTAGTCGGTGTGTGAAATTGCTCCTCGTGAAATGTAAATATGTTGTGCGTGCATGGATAGCCGAGTGGTGAAAGGTTTGGCCACTGACGTCTCGTTGCGTCTCTCCAATGTACGGCTTAGAATCCTGGCTAAGGCATGGGAAGACATTTTTCAGTTGGCAAACCAAGGCCAAAGAAAAACATGTATTATGTGGTGTTTTTGCCGTGTGACCCTTTCTCCTCCACCACTTACAAATAGCTAGTCACGATTTAGGCTAAAAATGGCAGATAGCTGATTTTGTCATAGGTAGCGTAAGTTTCTCATGCCATGATGCTGGTTTGGCCCCATCGTGATATGAAACTGAACGGAAACACAATAATGCTCCGTAGATTTCGACTTAATATGGCTTATGCTGTTCGTTTGTGGATGAAGGCTCATTTTACGATGTTTAAATGTGTTGAAGCCTACACCCTTTTCTCATAAATAGATAAAATATGATTGTCTAGGCAAGCGCCTAGCAGGGTAATTAGAGACCAACCATTAAGCAGCTCCCGTAGGCTTGCTCCCAAGCAAAGATGGTTTATAATCGTTTTCTCTATATCAAATTTATCCAAAACCTGATCACTTGAAACTCGCAAGTTGCGTGTCATAGATATTTGCTTGGAATTGGCATACTTATGGCTTAAGGTATTTTCAAGGTGTTTATTTGCAATTTTGACTAATTTATGTTCAAATGTTATGGAACCTTAAGTTTCAAAAAGGCCCCTCATCTCATCCGTAACAAAAATCCAAACGAAATGTCTATAAAGTCTGAATACAATTTGTTGTGATTGTTGAGTCGTCAAGCGTTTTTAGCTGCTATGGGAATGAATGGGTTGAAATTGAACACGAAGCATGAATGGGTTAATAAAAGACCAAGTAAGCAAATCCATGATTATAAGAAAAGATAAGAAAAAACTGACATTGCCTTCATGTAGAAACTTATCATATGTGTTTCATTTGTTGTGTTAAATGAAGGTTATTTGGAATGGTATTCATCATCACTTTATAGCCCTTCTAGGAGAGTTTTAAAGATTTTACTACGGATGTTACATTTTCTGTGATTTATGTTATTGTGAATCAATGCATCATGATAAATCAGTGTGACAGATTACATTATGATAAATATTATTGATCTTATAGATGGAGCATGTATAATCGATATTTCCTCTGATAAATACTTTATTATTATCAGTGACGTTTTTGATTATGACATATTTCAACTAGTTCCATACATCGTCTAATTTTGAACTAGGCTTTTGAAACCACTTTAAATTATGAACATGAATTATAAATATGTGGTTAAGTCACTATATTAGAAATATACTAAAAAACATGTATTTAAGGGTACAAACTACTATTGGTATATATATGTGCGGCCCTGATTTCCAAAGATTTTTTTGCAAAATAATTATAGATGCCAAAGTCCCACGGGCGGTCTATACTTCCAAGAATTTAAAGTATAGTCTGTATTTATTTCATTACTGTGTTTACCAAAGGAAAGTACTGGTACTTGTTACTACAGCAAATACCAGTATCAAATTTGGATAATGTATCTCCTATAAGAATGCAAATGATATAAATCCAACCAGCCTGATCAAATCATTGGTGCGTATGCACCAATAGGAGAATAGGTTAATAAGGAAACTACCAAAAGCTCTCATTGAAATATAATGTAAAAAATCTTGTTATTTAAAAAAAACAGTCAAAATTCACGTATGCCCAGTTGACAGTCTCATGAGTAAAATGGATACGGTAACCTTTTCATGTCAGGAGAATACGTTTGGTCAGGGATTGACTGAAATTGTTGGTCCTGTTAGATTTAAGAATTTCTCCCCACATGTTTTCAAACTTAACTCGATTTGATGAAAATGTTTCCAAATTGGGAGGAAACGTCTGCACAGATGTTGGATAAATTAGTGATTACTGAAGTGAACTTGAATGAAATGTACCATAGTGTTATAGGATGATATAGTGAATTCTTTTTTGTGTGTGTGATTATGAATCTAACAAATAGACATTTGTTTCTGATAAATACCATAAAAAGCACTTCTGCTGAACATGATTGAAATTTAGGAAATTTAGCTAGCCACTATGGGAGGGGGTGGCTCGTGTCTATAACAGTTAAGCATAATGGGATGTTAGACCTTGATTGGTTTGAGGACTCCATACTTTTAAAATCGCATGCTTCCCATTTCGGTTGGCTACACTATAAATCTATATATCGGGGTTAACTAGAAAATTAACATTGCTATGATAAATGCTTTATAGATGACTTGTGTAGTAGTAGTAGTAGTAGTAGTAGTAGTAGTAGTAGTAGTAGTAGTAGTAGTAGTAGTAGTAGAAGTAGTAGTAGTAGTAGTAGTAGTAGTAGTAGTTGTAGTAGTAGTAGTAATAGTAATAGTAGTGGTAGTAGTAGTAGTAGTAAATCAATATAAAACTTGCTAAAAAGATATATTGTTATTTTTCTATTCTCTTTGACACTAAATGTGTTGTTAAAATATCATTATTATTATTAGTAGTAGTAGTAGCAGCAGTAGTAGTAATAGTAGTAGTAGTAGTAGTAATACTAGTAGTCACTGCAGTGGTAGCTGTTATAAGGGCTATAGCTATGTATGTTTTCCAGGTCAATGCCTCTGGCAAGTACATCAGGTCTCCTTTCTGTAAACAATGGCCTTAATGTGCTGTCAGCTGGAAAGCTTTCTTTTTCATTGAAAGCACCCATTACCCACTAAGTGCAAGTATTTTGAAATTACCAAAATCCATTGTGGTTTAGTACAATTAACACTAATTTGAAAGTAGAAAGATCAATTTGGATTTAAGGATTCCGTCACTTTTCCCGCCATTTTCTGGCTAAGCTGTGACAATCTGGTCATAAGTTACAAAGGAAATTTTAAAAATCGCCGCCCCATAACCGTGGAATTTTCTCACATGCCCCCACCTGATTCTAACCATATTCATTTTAAGAAGTCATATCTCTTCAGTCCCCTAACAAGTTCTTTGAAACCTCATCCCCAATCTGTTTTAATCATTCTGCTCTTCTATTTCCCTTTCTGGGGCATGTGAGAAAGATACCAGTGACTGGGGGTTAGGCTGTGGTTTTTGCCGGGTACCCCGGTTTCTTCCACCAGTTACAACTGGCTAGTCACAACTAAGCCGCAATATAGCAAAAAATGTGATGAAACACAAAATTCCAAAATCTATCTCCCTTTTCTTTTCAGCAGGTTAGAGACTGTCTATAAAGAAAGCTCTACTTGGCCCCTGAATGAGTCATCTTTAAAACATTTTAATGTTTCTGTCCAGAGGGGAATTCTTAATCGGCACAGAATCATGACGTGCTTTCCAAAGTGTCTGTCCATGATTTGTAACAACACGTAATAAACTACGTAATATTTGGACTGCATAAAGGCCTACGTGACTTGGTTCATGTGTGGATCCACTGTACAATTTCTCCAGAACTATGCAAATATTACGAAACGTGCTGAGCCTTAACAGTCAAATACGCAAATTATCTTTCTCATTTTTGATGACCTACTTAAATTGTTTTTGTGGATTTTTATTTTATTACTAAGTGAACCTATCTTAGTGTAATTCAAATAGTCAAGACCCTAGCTCAACAATCCGTCATGGTTAAGTAGTAGACCATGTAATGGTATACTCCCTTTGACAGTGAGAAATGTTAAAACAGGCCAGTTGTAACGAGACTATCAGCGCGGGTTGCCTCGTAATTTTCGCTGCCTTGTTGGATAGAACATCTCGCAGTTGATATGTGTGCATTACGATTCCTGGTTTTGACCATTGCTTTGGTCATCATAACTTCATCTCAGCCTACAGAGTTCAGCGATGGACAATGTCCACAATCAGGCATAGCCATCCATGAAATGCTTGAGGACAATAAGGATTTAAGAAGGGACGTAGAGGAGATCAAGATGATTGTCTCAGAAATAAGGAAAATCCTCAGAGATAACCATCATGAGAAAAATTGTTCTACGATATGTCCAAGTGAATTTCTACATCGAAGTGTGGAACTCAAATCTTGCTATTTCATCAGTAAGACAAAGAGAAATTGGGCAAATGCTAGAGATGATTGTATTCGTCGAGGATCCTACTTGGTGGAAGTGCAGTCTAAAGAAGAAGACGATTTCCTGAAGGGCATACTTATGACAGAAGGCGAAGTCACTCATTGGATGGGAGGAAATGATCTTCTTAAAGAAGGGCAATGGGTGTGGCAGCAAAGTGGTAAACCATTCATATACACTAACTGGAACCCTGGACAGCCAACTAATCTTAATGGTGAAGAACATTGTCTCCAGTACATGAACGAAATTAAGTGGAATGATGCTCCGTGTCATAACCAGTATGTGTACATTTGTGAAATAAGTCACACCTGATATTTGCAATTATGAACTAGTGACTATACTTGTGCATATACCAAACATACTTAAAAACGAAAGCATGTAATGACAGCATGCAAAGAGAGCGTAACACAATTCCTGTCAAGATAAAGGGAAAATATACCAAAAGGACACACAGTTATCTGAAGCGAAGCTAGATGAAATTCACATAGAAGTCAATTAAACCATTCGTGCCTCGAGATCTGCTTGGCTAGTGTCGTCTGGATCTGTCATACCTTTGTGAAATTAATTTAGAAATGAAGCTTTAATTTGCAAAACATTTGAATTGGAGTTGTATAGAGGGACATTTGATGAGCAACCTTCCATGAAATATTTCATAAGTATTGCTTTTGTTAGAGAGATATCAGCAAAATTGTCAGGCAGTTCTGGATGCTGCGGGCATGAATTGGTAAAGGAAATATATAATGAACTCTATAAACTCAAAAAGCAGAATATGATTTCCTAAGGATGATACAGCTGTTTGTATGGACTTATAATGAATGGATGGGTGGAATGACTTTATCACAACTGGACGATGGGAGTGGCAGCACAGTGGTAAAGCAGTGACATATTTTAATTGGGGCGATGGACAGCCAAGTAAAACAAGTAGTGATGAAAACTGTTTGCTTACTGGACTGGTGCGAAATAGGACGATGCTCTATTTGATCGTTCAGTGTTTTCCATCTGTGAAATGAATTACATCTAGTACCACGTCTTGAAATTACACTGTTCTTACCACAAAAGACAAATATTCAGTTACTCACATTTATCTACTTTAACTGGAGTTGATCAATTTACAGCTCCAACAATATACACAGCAGACATTTTCTTCGTGCAGTAAACGCCTGAGCAAACATGACCACATGTCACATCAAGGTCGGTGTGCCTTGGTATGGATTCGACTTCATGCCAGCTAAAGATAGCATTAATACACAGCGATTTGGGTCATAAATATAAGTGCTTATTTTTCAGGCAATCTGTAGACTAGTTGTCTGCAGAAGACCGGTCAGAAGGTGCAGGAATCAACTTCCTTGCATGTAGTTTAGAATACTTGTAGTTTTCTCTTCAAACAACTTTTCGAGAACATTCAAATGTGAACTGTAGATCCGTGGCATATATATATATATATATATATATATATATATATATATATATATATATATATATATATATATATATATATATATATATATGTATGTATGTATGTATGTATGTATGTATGTATGTATGTATGTATGTATGTATGTATGTATGTATGTATGTATGTATGTATGTAAGTATGTATGTATGTATGTATGTATGTATGTATGTATGTATGTATATATATATATATATATATATATATATATATATATATATATATAAATATATATATATATATATATATATATATATATATATATATATATATATATATATATATATATATATATATATATATTAACTAGTGGTTATTAGTAGTATCAGTATATCCATTCGCTGTATATCATACCTACATATCTAGACAACGTAACAAACACAGAATTGTAACTTTAAAAATGAAGTAGAAAAAAAAAATGAAAGAGTTTTAAACTCAAATGAACAAATTGATGTAAATAAAAAGAAGGAAACGACATTACATTTCACTACTACATGTATAATCAATATTCATCCAAAATAGGAAGATATTCATGTAATTAAACCGACATTTTAAAGATTTGAAAGAACTTTGTATAAAGTAATTCATTAATACAGTTAAGATGATTAATCTAGTGGTGGTGCACCTGGTGCACGTCCCATCCCTTTAAGCTATTAGACCCTGACTGAGAGTACTATATATGAATTGATAGATATTTGAATTGATAGAAATTGATAGAAGGGAATTGTTAGAAGTTGGTAGAAAATTAATATCCAGGCCCCCAAAACGGCGATTTATGCTTTGGCACTCGCAGACATTGCCCATCTAAATTTAATGCCCCGCATATATGTATGTATGTATGTATGTATGTATGTATGTATGTACGTACGTATGTATGTATGTATGTATATATATATATATATATATATATATATATATATATATATATATATATATATATATATATATATATGTATGTTTGTGTGTATATCCATATATATATATATATATATATATATATATATATATATATATATATATATATATATATATATATATATATATATATATATATATATATATTAAGGTGTGTTTTAGTGGGGCATATCTACCCATGAAAGATGTTATCTTCATGTTACAGAAAGCTGTTAAATTTCTATTCTATTCATATCACATTAAGCTATGTATTCTTCGACAAGCAGTGTGTTTTTGAGAGAGAATAGGATGTATTTTAGATGAGGTACTTTACCTTTATGCAGGAATATATAAATATGCTGCTTTGCTACTGTATACAATGTAATCAATATATATATCTTCTATCAGGACCCAATAAAGTATCCTTGTCTGTCAGCTTGGAGTCCTTGTAGCCTTCTTTTCTTAATCAATCATTCAGTTTGGTCCACAAGAGTTGGACATCTGGATAACTAGAGAGAATGCTTAACTGTTTCTATATATTCATTACAAAAAGAGCAGATATCAGTCGCTACTTACCTGGACTGTTTCAGTTTCCTTTTATATGTCAGTAGAGTACGACTTAAAATGTGATATTGAAAAAGTGTAAATTTACTAAAAAAATGATCTTCCAATTGTTGTCAGAGTTTTCGCCAGTCTTCAATTCCTACCTGTTTCACTAGGCATACATTCCTTTTTCTCCCCCATAATGGCAGCGCGCTCCGATTCTCAGACTCCCACATCCCAAATCCCCACTACAGATGATTATCCTTTTTTCAAAAGACCACCTCTTCAATGATATTGAATTCTTTAAGCACCCCACACCCACTAATATTCTTTAAATATGGACCCCCATATATATTTTTCTTTCGTTTTTCTGAACGCACATACAATGCTTCTACATAAGGACCCTCCTACGAAGATTTTGAGATTTTATAGGACCCCCATCACCTTTTTAAATAGCCCCATATACCTCCTTTCCTCACATCATCTGCATAGTGGGTAGATCCCCATCATTTGATAGCAGTAATATTATAGGGGCTTTAGTATGTACACAGAGAAGGGCCACGGAGCACCCCCCCCCCCCCCCACAGAATGCTGATAATTTTCTAGTTCAATTTCTTTGGTAATAACTCAATTTGTAAATATCCAATTGCAAAAAAAGACCCAGCTTACTCTAGCTATAGAAAATGTATCCTGGGAAAACAAAATACAACTAAAACACAGTTTCTTCACTTTTACAATACATCTTTTTAATTTTCTCATAAATACATATTTCAAAAAAGAATATCCTGAACATGCACAAACTGCAAGGTCTGGAAGGATTAATCTAATCCAGAACTTGTAACAAAAGTGTACGTACTCTTTTAAGAACATATCAAATGAAATAAACAACATTCAACTGTATTTCTCACAAGCGCTATTCACAAATCCAAACATTCATCATTTTCATAACAAGAGGGTTTTTGCATCACTGCTTTCCTTCTGGAATAGAATATAAAGCACATCCAAATTATTGAAAAACAAACAAAAACACATTCAAATCCGTTCCAGAATATTGCTATAAATCACACACTAAATTTGTTTTCATTTCACACCAGTAGCCCTGACAGAGGATGACTATTTTGACTATCTTGTTCAAAAAGCATTTTTTTGATATTATATACATGAGAAATAATCACCTGAATCTAACCAACAACTTTCCTTAAAATTTTGTTGATTCTGCCCTCATCCCAAAACTATTCTCATAAGTATGATAGATCCAGATGACACGTTTTATATCCTGGCAGGGGTATGTGAGAAAGTTGCCAGTGACTTGCAGTTGCGTGGTGGTTTTTAATGACATGCCGGTTTCCCTTCACCATATGCTACTGGCTAGCCACTATGTAAACTAAATATATCAGAGAAAGAGACAATATTCAAAATTCCCCCCCCCCCCCCAAAAAAAAAAAAAAAAAAAAAAAAAAAAAAAAAAAAGAAAGAAAGATATTCAAAATCCCACTTTGCAAGTGTTTCTCTATGCTTCAATGGACTTACACTTTAGAAAGCTGTGTTCATATTTCATTTTGTAGAATGTGCAATCTGTGTCTGTTGCATCCCATTGGTTTTCAATGACCTTTCTAGGAGCTGCCTTAAACCAGTTTTAACCTTTAACTAGGCAGACTTTTCTTTTTACTGAAATCTCAGATATGCCCACTTGGAGACCCCGATTCAAACAAAAAAATAATAGTTTAGATTAATCAAAATGTCCCGCAGAATGGAGAACTTCACAAGTATATCTTCTCAAATTTTCATATTTGTCAATATGGAGGGTGATAGTAATCAAAATAAATTGAGTACAACTAATGATTGGAATAAATAATATACAGTTAATAATAATTCATTTGTGGTTTCAGGCAAGATACCAAAAAGTGAACATATTTCATTCTAGGACACTTCATATTTTTTTCTAGTGGCACTTACCGGTAATTTATAACCTTTAATACATCCTATTGTAATTTTACCATTTAAAACTCCCTCAAAAAAATACAGGCAAAATAAAGATTAGGATATATTCTCCATTCTACAGGAATACCATCAGTTTTTTGCAACTACATAAAACCCTGCTTACCCTGGACAAATAGGGACTAAGCAAAGGTGTCCGAGGTAACAAAATCCAAGTTACGCTATGAACATAAAGTAGATAGGAATGATTTGGGACCAGTGCATATGTCCGGGATATGTAAAGTCCAAGGTAGGCGAGTCTGAGGTAATCAGGTTTTTCTGTGATAAGTGTTTTTGACTCTCCAAAGTCTCCATACCTCTCCCTGGCTACCATCAGAACAGAGCTGCCCCCAAAGCCAGGTCGTCTAGCACAGAGAGTGCCAATTGTTCCACTCACTCCTCATCCTCACAAATTGCCAGCGTCTCTATTAGGTAAATTGGTAGTTTTCCCCGGGTACAATTTGCCAGTAACTTTAGGTTAATTAGTAATTTTCCCCAAGGAACATTCTTAGCAGTTTGTGGAATATTTGTTATTCACTTCGTTCTTTTATATCAAATCATCCCCATCAGGGCTCAAGCTTACATGCCCTGAAGTTTTCTGTCTTTTTTCTACCTTAATCCAATGGATAATTATGACAATTTCATTAAGTTCTAGTACAGTTAAATTAGGTCTGAATTAACTGCCAATAATGCAATCATCATTAATTAACTTTGCTGCAGCAATTAACTTTGTCAACAACAGTGAATTCTCTAAACCTTCCCAATGAAGAAGCTACTTTCTTTCAAAGCATAAGGACCCAAAGATTTGTGAAAACCATCTAAACCCTGTGATGTTGGTATTCATTGGATAGCTCTTTCTGAGTACTCTCAGACGAGTACCCAGGTGCCAGGGTTTCAGTTATTTTTCAGATTTTTTGCATCATTTTGTATTGTCCAAATAAGCCACCAGCAGCATAACGGTTACTAGGTTTCCCCAGGAACATTTTAGCATTTTGTGATTTCTTTTAAATTATTAACTACCAGTTTGAAGTTTTCTGTCTTTATCCTACCATACACCAATGGATATTCATTCATGACAATTTCATTAAGTTCTAATAATTGCAATTATGTCTAAATTAACTGCCAACAAATGCAATCATTATTAATTAACTTTGCTGCAGCAATTAACTTTGTCAAAATCAGTGAATTCTCTTAGCCTTTCCAATGCTGAGGCGACTTTCGTTCAAAGCAAAAGGACAAGCCCAAAAGTATTTAAGGTCCAGGCGACTCTTGTGAAGAAGATATCCGGGCATGAAGACTTAACCCATTAATACTCACAGCAGCTAAATTAGCCTGACATTTTTGTTGAAATCTTTCTGGCTTTAGCAAAATTGGCAAAATATTTGAAGGAGAAATGTTGATCAGAACATTACCAAAAACTCTCCTTGAAATATTTTGTAAAATCATTCTCAATTCAAAAGTTATTGCGAAAGGTATCTAAGATCCAGACGACAATTTCTGTAGGAACGCTTAAGCATTAATGGGTTAGGATTCCCCAGTTTCCTCCAACACTAACCACTGATAACCAAGCGGCCTTGATATGACAAAAGAACACAACACCAGAAATCCCAAATCTAAATCTCCATCATCATTTGCATAACTATAGGGGTAAAGTTTAACCCATTGATGCTCACAGCGGCTAAGAGCAGACTGACGATTTTGGTGAAATCTTTAAGGTACAAGCAAAGTTGGGGAAATATTTGATGGAGAAATGTTAATCAGAGCACTACCAATAACTCTCCATCAAATGTTTTGCAAAATAATTCTGAATTCCCTAGTTATTGTCAAAGATATCATAGATCCAGAAGACAACTCCTAAGCATTAATGGGTTAAATCACTGACAACTGTGTGACCCCAAAAAAGTCTTGACTTCTTAAAAAATCTTTCCAACAGAAACATATTTCAGGAAAATATCTGAAGGAGAAATGTCAATTTCAGCCAACCAACAACTCTTCTCCAAATATTTCCTGAATTCACAAGTTATTTCTGTTTAAGTATTTTGACAAAAGTATCAGACCTAAATTATACTGCTCATGGGAGCCTTTAGCATGCACAGGCTTACTCAAGAGTCTACTTGCACTGGAAAGGCAGATGATGTGAGTCTAGGCTCCACTGCAATTAAATATTCGCTACTCAAATGTCTCATTTATCACAATCATCATCACCATCATCAACAACAGGGCTCAAAATTAACTTTTAAGTCTATGTGTGACGTAAAAGGCAGATGACGCGTACTTAGGCTCCACTGCAATGCAGCATTCGCTACTCATATAACTCATTTCATAACTATCACCATCATCCTCCTCATTACAATCATCATCATCATCAGCATCGTCATCAACAGGGCTCGACATTAACTTCAAAGTCCACTTGTGCTGAAATGGCAGATGACGTGTACTTAGGCTCCACTGCTATGGAATATTTGCTACTCACGTGCCTTTCATCACCATTTTGTTTTTATGACACTTTTTAACTGCCCTACTGGGGTTTTAACAGATCAGTTCAGGACCCAGTTGCATAGAATATCTGGAAATAAGACATGCTGTCAGTTTAGGAATCTTAGATTTGTTTCCATAATCGTCAAGGTTTCCCTCAATTGTATCCTTAACCCACTAAAGTTACTCTTGAATTTTCTGTCTGGATCTTTGATACTTTTGACAATAACTTGGAAATTAAGAATATTTTACGAAATATTTGCAAGAAAGTTGTTGGTCATGTTCTGTTTAACACTTCTCCCCCTAATATTTTCCCAACTTAGATTTTAATTTCCTATAAGGTATCATCAAAGCTGTCAGGCTGCTCTTGGCCGCTGCAAGCAGTAATGGGTTAAGATAACCTTATGGATACAATTATACATTAGACCTGAGAGAAAATGTGAAGGAAATCAGAACTTTAGGATATTTTACGCAACTGGGCCCAGACCTTAATGTCGAGCCCGCATCTCCAAGACCACCACCACCATTATCATGACCATCCTCCTTATCATCATTATCATCATCATCATCATCATCATCATCATCCTCCTCCTTATCATCATCATCATCATCATCCTCCTCCTTATCATCATCATCATCTTCCTTCACCTCCTCATCCTCTTCATCATTCCCTAATAATATCAGCTATGCTTCACTGTTGTCAATGGCAACCGCCTCTTGCAGCCTCCTCCTCTCTCTCCTTTATCCACCCCTCTATCTTGGCTTTGATTTCCGTGGCTGAAAAAAAGGAAGAATTTTCTTTAATAATTTATTCAGCATTCTTGGGAACCTTTTCCTGCCCTATGTGAAAATATGCTCGAAAAAGAAGTAGAAATAGAAGTGCAAGAATTTGATTAGGAATAAAAAAAATGGATTTAACTATTATGGCCGAAATAAAATTCATAATGTCAAAAATTAAATATAATTATAATAATTTGATAATGAACAAAAATGGATTGAATTTTCATGACTGACTTTATCAGATTTTTTTCATATAATCCAAAAATGAAATAGAATTGTAGGGATTTGATAAGCAACAATAAATGGTTTAAAACTTATGACTGAAAATATAGGATTTTTTTTCATATGAACCAGAATGTTAGATCATATCAAGTTCTTGCTGACCATGTCAAACTTATGCCGGTCGCTGATGCTGCGGGAAAAACCATCTGCAGTTTGGTATGAGGTCAAGTTCACAGATGACTGATGACTCACACTTTCTCCACTAGGTGTCACTAGCAGCAGGAGGGAACTTTTTAAGAGAAGTTGGAGAATGTGTACCGCAGGGGTGTCACATCGCCTCGTGAGGACAACAGCATGGAACGATGAACCTCAGTTAGCCAATCACAGCTTAGATCTTCAAGTGAGGTATAATGATATGAAAAGGGTGTTACCTGGTATAAGGTCCTCCTCCTTGAGGGCCTGCCGACTGAAGGGGTCCGTCTGTGAGTTGAGGAGATGGCGCATGATGATCGCTCGCTCCATGATCGTCCCGCTAGGCAGAATCACCGGATCTGTCATCAGCGTATCCATCAGAGGATCTGGAAACGAGTCATTTCAGTTGTATCTAGGATTGATCATTCTTTCATTCATATTGTAAATATATATATATATATATATATATATATATATATATATATATATATATATATATATATATATATATATATATATATATATATATATATATATATATATATATATATATGTATATATATATGTGTATGTATACTAGCATATATATGTATATATACATATACATGTATATATATATATATATATATATATATATATATATATATATATATATATATATATATATATATACATATGCTAAAACTAGGTTGTTTTGTGGTACAATTATATCTAGTGATTGGTCTCGAATGCTGGTTACAACCAACAACAAGTCTACCACAAGTCTACCACTGACCTGTGGTCAGACCGTGGAAATTGAAACATCAACCTGTGTCAACTATTATCATTCGTGAGTCCAAATTGTAAATCTCCCTACAAATGTCTTATGCCAAATTGTAATAGAGCTTATTGACCAAAATCCAAGGTTGATCATGTTTGACAAACTTGTGAAAATTTGGTCCACCATAATCATGTGACACATCAAAATAAGTGCATGGTATGTTACCACAAACGCATATATGGGCGTGTGGCATCAGAAGGGTTAAAAGGATCTGTACGTAGGGAATACCTTTGAATTCCTCCGGGATCTCACTGTATTTGTATATCCTGAAGGGTGGTTTTTGAGGGATTGGGTGTCTAAATGACACCTATCCCCTGCTGGCTAAGACTATGATACCCCTGGTTAAAAGGATCTGTACGTAGGGAATACCTTTGAATTCCTCCGGGATCTCACTGTATTTGTATATCCTGAAGGGTGGTTTTTGAGGGATTGGGTGTCTAAATGACACCTATCCCCTGCTGGCTAAGACTATGATACCCCTGGTTAAAAGGATCTGTACGTAGGGAATACCTTTGAATTCCTCCGGGATCTCACTGTATTTGTTTATCCTGAAGGGTGGTTTTTGAGGGATTGGGTGTCTAAACGACACCTATATCCCCTGCTGGCTAAGACTATGTTACCCCTGGTTAAAAGGATCTGTACGTAGGGAATACCTTTGAATTCCTCTGGGATCTCACTGTATTTGGGTGTTTCTGCAACGGGTCTAGAGGTACCAAGCTGGAATACCCAAAGTCAACTCTTGTGAGTCCAAATTGTAATTATCACTACAAATGTCTTAATTGTAATGGGGCTTATTGAATAAAATCCAGTACCAGGTTGATCATGTTTGACAAAGTTATAAAGATTTGGTCCACCATAGTCATGTGACACATCAAAATGAACCTTGAACCCGGCACAACATTCTGACAGCCAAGTGCCTAATTCTTTAGCTCTGTAGGGGAGGAGGTCTTTTAGACTGGCAAGCCAGGCTCTTCTTTAGCTCTGTAGGGATGAGGTATTTTAGACTGGCAAGCCAGGTTCTTCTTTAGCTCTGTAGGGAGGAGGTCTTTTAGACTGGCAAGCCAGGTTCTTCTTTAGCTCTGTAGGGGAGGAGGTCTTTTAGACTGGCAAGCCAGGCTCTTCTTTAGCTCTGTAGGGAGGAGGTCTTTTAGACTGGCAAGCCAGGCTTTTCTTTAGCTCTGTAGGGGAGGAGGTATTTTAGACTGGCAAGCCAGGCTCTTCTTTAGCTCTGTAGGGGAGGTCTTTTAGACTGGCAAGCCAGGCTCTTCTTTAGCTCTGTAGGGAGGAGGTCTTTTAGACTGGCAAGCCAGGCTCTTCTTTAGCTCTGTAGGGAGGAGGTATTTTAGACTGGCAAGACAGGCTCTTCTTTAGCTCTGTAGGGAGGAAATATTTTGGACTGGCAAGACCGGCTCTTCTTTAGCTCTGTAGGGAGGAGGTATTTTAGACTGGCAAGCCAGGCCCTTCTTTAAACGAATTGAATTATCTCACATGCATGCATGCGTGCATGGTTCTCTAGGTTATGTAACCACAAACGCCTATATGGGTGTGTGGCATCAGAAGGGTTAAAAGGATCTATATGCAGAGAATACCTTTGAACTCCTCTGGTATCTCACTGTATTTGGGTGTCCTGAAGGGTGGTTTTTGAGGGTTTGGGTGTCTAAACGGCACTTATATGTCCTGCTGGCTAAGACTATGATACCCCTGGTTAAAAGGATCTATACGTAGGGAATACCTTTGAATTCCTCTGGTATCTCGCCGTAGTCGACCTCCGTCTTGTGCTTGGTGATGAGGATCTTCTCCACTTTCTCCTGCAGTAGCCGGAAGTGCTCGATCTCTGACTTGGTCTTGATGCACGCCTTCATCATCCTGGCCACCGCGTCGTCAAACAGCTCCTTCTTGTACGACCTCTACAAACGTCAAGGTCATTCATTTACAATAAATCTTTTCTTCTAAAAATCAAGGTCATTTTTATTCACAATAATAATTCCATTACTAGTACTTGTATGTTGGACTTTGTGCGTCAACAAATACTCAGATTTCAACCATAAACATGTATAGATTTATCAAGATAAGGCATGATAGCCTTTAACAATGTCATGGGAATTAAATAGAGATGAAAATATTCAGTCATATGCTTGAGATTGACATCTTATGAAATTCTTAAAAAAAAGAATTGGGTGTCCTGAGGGGTGCTTTTTAAGGATTTGGGTGTCCAAATGGCGCTGAGGAGCCCTGCCAGCTAATTCCTATCTACTTGATTGTAAATAACGTAACCCAAATTTCCGTTACCTCAGGCGCTTTTGTTTGGTCACTATTAGTCCGAGTTATTAGAGAGGTTTTCTGCAGCTGATAGGGTGAACAGCAAAGTTCAAAGGTCAACTCCTTGACCTTTACCTACCTCATCATTGGCCAGGGCTTGTGCGAACTTGTCTGATTTGTCGAGATGCAGGTAGATGTCCGTGAGCTGGTTGAGCAGCTTCTTGGGCTCCCAGCCGTACTTCTCCGGGTTCTTCACTTTCAGGTTCTTGCACTTCGGACCGCACAGCTGCTGCAGGTTAAAGTTCAACATGGCCGCCAGGCGGTCCGCTAATTCCTGCGAAAACGCAAGGGAAGAATACAGTTTCACTTGTCTAGAGAGACCCATTAAGGGTAGTTCATAATTGTTATTTGGAATTTTTTAATTGTCACTTCTTTTCTATCAAAATGGTGGTTAAAATTCAACATGGCCACCAGGTGATCTCCTAATTTGGAAAAACAAAGGGAAAATATGGTTCAACCAGTTTAGCAAAACCAATGAAGGAAAGGTCGTAACTGTTATTTAGAATTTTTTTTGTCATATTTCCTGCCAGAATGGAGGTCAAAGTTCACCATGGCTGCCAGGCGGTTGGCTAATTCCTGTGAAAGGACGAGGCGAAATATGGTTGAATCTGTCCAGAGAAACCAATGAAGGGGAGGTTGCAAATGTTATTTGGATTTTTTTTTTGTCATTTTTCCTGTCATAATGGACGTTAAAGTTCAATATGGCCGAAAGGCAATCTGCTAATTCCCAGAAAGAACGAGGGGAAATATGGTAAAACCTGTCCAGAGAGACCAAGGAAGGGAAGGTTGTAAATGTTATTTGGAATTCTTTTATTGTCATTTGTTCAGCCATAATAGAAGTTAAAGTTCCGCACGGCTGCCAGGTGAATTGCTAATTCTTGTGAAAGAGCGAGGGAAGAATACAGTTAAACAAGTCTAAAAAGACCAAATAAGGGAAGTTTCGTAACTGTCATTTTGAATTTTTTTATCGTCACACTTTCTGACATAGTGAACGTTAAGGTTCAACATGGCCGCCGCGCCATCTGCTGAATTCCTGGAAAAGGATGACAGCAAAGAATTTAAGATAACATCTTGATAGGTGCTTGATTGTCTTCTTCAGTTATGAGTTCGATTTTTACCTCATCTTTTTTGGATTATTCTAATGATTTTTTTCACTTGTTTTACTTCTAGTCAAAAGCCTAAATTGCAAATTTGCATGTTTGCAATTGCAACTTGATACCTTTTTCCATCCTTATGTGGGTTCTTATATTCGAAAATTAAAAAGATAAATTTACACGGATAAAATCAGAAAATAATCCATCCAAGCACGTATCAGAAATGTTTTGAGGCCAAACAGATTTGAACAGGTGACTTCTAACACACTACAATGTTTGGATCAACCAAGTGACCAGTATTTGGCAAATTTTGGCAATAGAAAACATTGAGAAATATTTCCGTTCTACAATAAGACCAGTATTTGGCAAATTTTGGCAATATAAAACATTTGGAAATATTTCCATTCTACAATAAGATTCATTACTTACTGGGACTAGGAAGGATTCTTGTATCCTCTGTGTCAGATAGTGGAACATTTCCACAGTTTCTGTAGCAAGAGTCAGGTATGACCTACACTGGCGCTCATCCTGACTCAACTGGCGCTGGCGAGACTGCTGCATTTCCTACAATAGAGATAACAATGGAGTATTATAATGGTGGAACATTTCCACAGTTTCTGTAGCAAGAGTCAGGTATGACCTACACTGGCGCTCATCCTGACTCAACTGGCGCTGGCGAGACTGCTGCATTTCCTACAACAGAGATAACAATGGAGTATTATAATGGTGGAACATTTCCACAGTTTCTGTAGCAAGAGTCAGGTATGACCTACACTGGCGCTCATCCTGACTCAACTGGCGCTGGCGAGACTGCTGCATTTCCTACAACAGAGATAACAATGGAGTATTATAATGGTGGAACATTTCCACAGTTTCTGTAGCCAGAGTCAGGTAGAACCTACACTGACGCTCATCCTGACTCAACTGGCGCTGGCGAGACTGCTGCATTTCCTACAATAGAGAGATGAATGAACAATTGAGTGAGCATCTGAATGTAACTCAAAGGATCAGACAATAGCACCTGTGCTCTACTAGCGCGGACTGAGCTTAGGCCCCACATGGGCCTCTAGATTAGGATATGGGAAAAGGGTCCCTTGGAAATACTACAACTACTACTACTACTACTACTACTACTACTACTACTACTACTACTGCTACTACTACTACTATTACTACTACTACTACTACTATCACTACTACTACTACTACTACTACTACAACTACTACTACTACTACTACTACTACTACTACTACTACTACTACTACTACTACTACTACTACTACTACTACTACTACTACTACTAGTCTACTACTATTGCTACTACTACCCGATTCCCACGCTTATTCGCTGACACCCCCTCCCCAAATCCAGGGCCAACAGAGATTGGTGCATTTCTTACCCTGCTTTGTTTTTCCCACTCTTCTTTCTTCTCCATATCTTCCTGGATCTCATGGATGCTCTTGAGTGTATCCAGGCTCTCATCCAGGAGAAAGGTGGTGTCGTTCATCAGCATGTTTACAAACTTCACAAAGTCCTTGCTCTCCCTGGAAACAGAGAAAGAATAATATATAGTACTAAAACAAGGAACAAGACCTTAAAACTATGGAAGAGCCCTTGGATACTGTATACTGCTTTAATTTGGAGTGTTGAAAATTTCGCTTTACAGCCGTGCCAGAGGGTATTGTGCTACTTTGAATTTGCGCATTCAAGCACTCAAACTATATACATATTACTATACAGATATTTATTTGAATGATGTTATTTTGCGCTACTTGAATGATTCTCATCTGGTGTGCAGGGATCTCCCACATTAAGAGAGAAGAAGAAGAAGAAGAAGAAGAGCGTGAGTACTTACTGTGCTACTTGTATGATTCTCATCTGGTGTACTGGGATCTCCCACATTAAGAGAGAAGAAGAAGAAGAAGAAGAAGAGCGTGAGTACTTACTGTGCTACTTGTATGATTCTCATCTGGTGTACTGGGATCTCCCACATTAAGAGAGAAGAAGAAGAAGAAGAAGAAGAGCGTGAGTACTTACTGTGCTACTTGTATGATTCTCATCTGGTGTACTGGGATCTCCCACATTAAGAGAGAAGAAGAAGAAGAAGAAGAAGAGCGTGAGTACTTACTGTGCTACTTGTATGATTCTCATCTGGTGTACTGGGATCTCCCACATTAAGAGAGAAGAAGAAGAAGAAGAAGAAGAGCGTGAGTACTTACTGTGCTACTTGTATGATTCTCATCTGGTGTACAGGATCTCCCACACACAGAGAGAGGTGAAGAAGAAGAAGAAGAAGAGCGTGAGTACTTACTGTGCTACTTGTATGATTCTCATCTGGTGTGCTGGGATCTCCCACATAAAGAGAGAGAAGAAGACGAACAAGAAGAAGAAGAAGAAGAAGAAGAAGAAGAAGAGTATGAGTACTTACTGTGCTACTTGTATGATTCTCATCTGGTGTGCTAGGATCTCCCGCATTAAGAGAGAGAAGAAGACGAACAAGAAGAAGAAGAAGAAGAAGAAGAAGAAGAAGAGTATGAGTACTTACTGTGCTACTTGTATGATTCTCATCTGGTGTGCTGGGATCTCCCACATAAAGAGAGAGAAGAAGACGAACAAGAAGAAGAAGAAGAAGAAGAAGAAGAAGAAGAGTATGAGTACTTACTGTGCTACTTGTATGATTCTCATCTGGTGTGCTAGGATCTCCCGCATTAAGAGAGAGAAGAAGACGAACAAGAAGAAGAAGAAGAAGAGTATGAGTACTTACTGTGCTACTTGTATGATTCTCATCTGGTGTGCTAGGATCTCCCACATAAAGAGAGAGAAGAAGAAGAAGAAGAAGAAGAAGAAGAAGAAGAAGAAGAAGAGTATGAGTACTTACTGTGCTACTTGTATGATTCTCATCTGGTGTACAAGATCTACCACACACACAGAGAGAAGATAAAGAAGAAGAAGAAGAAGAAGAAGAAGAGCGTGAGTACTTACTGCGCTACTTGAATGATCATCATCTGGTGTACAGGATTAAGGGAGAAGAAGAAGAAGAAGAAGAAGAGTATGAGTACTTACTGTGCTACTTGAATGATTCTCATCTGGTGTGCTGGGATCTCCCACATGGTCTTGAAGATGGTGCTGATGTGGTAACGGATCGTGAACTTATCGTAGAACTCGCTGCTCGCGCCCGTTGTTTCGATGTCTGCAGAAAGGAAAGGAAAACACATCAAGAGGAGAGTAAAATTGCCACATAGTCAGAGCAGTGTGCAACAGAGGCATACCAAAGTGCTATAGGCCGACGTATGGATACCTCTAAGAATGAACCAGCATGATATGGTACAATATCGGTACCAATGAACCCGTACAGTATTTTAACAGTACCATTAACAGTACTTGATTGCATCATTACCTTATAAATTCTGTTGTGAATAGTCATTTTTAGGATCCTGGACAATCTCTAATGAATCATAACTTCACAGTGGTTAGAATCATTAAGAGTACCTTTTAAGGAATGAAACGGTACAATACGGTACATTTTGAAATGATATCAGTACCAGTACAGGCATCTTGTAATGGTATCTAACTATATATAGGTCAATACCAATTATAACCTTTAACCCTTTAATCCTTGCAGCGGCCAAAAACAGCCAAACAGTTTTGTTAATCCATTTACACTCAGAGATCCTCTAGAAAGTATCGTCTGCTACTTTCATACTTTTCAAAATAACTTGGGAATTAAGCAAGAGTTCACAAAATAGTTGAAGGAGAGTTGTTGTTTAGCTTCTTATCAACATTTCTCCTTCAAACGTTTTCCAAAAATTGCTTTTGTTAGAAAAATATTTCCAAAATTGTCAGGCCTGTTTAAGCCGCTCTGAGTGTAAATGGGTTAAAATCAAGCAGGCGAAAGCAAAGTTATGGAAATATTAAAAGGAGAAATGTTCATCCTAATGCCTGAGCTCATAAATTCTGAGTTATTACTTTTCAAGCTTGAGGGCTCAAAATTGTGACCCATAACAATTATTCAATCAACGATTGCTCAAGTTTCTGTGTAACCGTACTGCAACTAACTCTTACCTGTATAAAACCTCATTAACGCGGGAGCTAGGTTCCCCATGGCTAGAGGGTACTGCAGTAGATTATGCTACCACAAACACACATATGCGTGTAGCATTACAAGCGTTAATTGGGACAGGCTACGACATGATGATGTCACTCTTACCTGTATAAAACCTCATTAACGCGGGAGCTAGGTTCTCCATCGCTAGAGGGTGCTGCAGTAGATTATCGTTGATCTTCTCAGTGCGCGGCTGGACGTTGGGGTTAATGACGAACATGACCTCAACAAGCTTGGCGACCAGGTAGGGGTTGCTGATGTAGTTATAATTAGACACGAAGACCGTGAGGAAAGTGAGCAGGTCACCCATACTCTCATCCAAGAGAACCTGCGGCTGGTACCTAGAGGGGAAAAAGGAAAGAAAATGAATAAATAGGGAACCAGCAGAGATAGGGATTGGCATCTTTAAAACAGGGATTGCTGATGTAGTTATAGTTGGACACTAGGACAGTGAGGAAAGTCAGCAGGTCACCCATACTCTCATCCAAGAGAACTTGTGGCTGGTACCTGGATGGGAAATGAATAGATAATGAATGAATGGGGAACCAGCAGAAATAGGGGCTGCTGATGTAGTTATAGTTCGATTCAAACACCGAGAGGAAAATCAGGAGGTCACCCATATTCTCATCCAGGAGAACGTGCAGCTGGTATCTAGAGGGGAACGAGAGAGAGAGGGTGGATAAATGGGGAACCCGCAGAAATAGGTAATGGCATCTTTGAGATTTTCAAGATATGATAAAATACTTCCTCAACGACATGATACCTTAACCCTTATGCTGCTGGTGGCTAATCTTGCCAATACAAAATAATGCTAAAATCCTGAAAAATCATTGAAACCCTGGCAAATGGGTACTTATCTAAGAGAACTCAGTGAGAGCTTTCCAATGAATACCAACATGACAGGGCTTAGATGGCTTTCAAAAATCTTTGCGTTTTTGTGTTTTGGACGAAAGTAGCCTCAGCATTGGAAGGGTTAAAGGACAAATTACACCATGAATAAAACATAGACCCCAGTAGTGTCTAGAGGGGAACAAGAGAGAGGATGAATAAAGGGGGAACAGGCAGAAATAAAGAATGGCATTTTCAAGATTTTTAAGATACGATGACATATTTCCTCAAACATGTGATACCTTTAAAGGACAAATTACACCATGAATAAAACATAGGCCTCAGTAGTTTCTTAGAGTATTATCTACTTAAATCCAAGATGCCAATACTGTCAATCTTCATCCAAGAAGTAAATTGCTGTGTAAACACATCCTAACACACAAGAAATGCAGCTACTGGCAGCTGCCATTTTAGACTATCAATAGCTTATCTGAAGCTACTTGATATGTACTGTAGAACACACATATGACGCGTGTCCCAAATATAGCGAATTGGGGAGTTTTCGCATCATAACGTATCTTTATGTTAGCGACGGTAGCCTCCGCTGACAGCACCAGTACAGTAAGACAAAAGGACAGCGTTTTTATATACTGTAGAACACACAATGTTTGCGTCTGTTTACATCGCGTGTCGTTCTGCTTTGCTATATATAAAAACGCTGTTCTTTTTTCTTACTGTACTAGCGCTGTCAGCGGCGGCAACCGTCGCTAACATAAAGATAGGCTATGATGCGAAAACTCCCCAATTCGCTATATTTGGGAAACGTGTCATATGTGTGTTCTACAGTATAGCGAAGTGGAACCACATGCTATGTAAGCTATATATAAACAGACGCGTACATTGTGTGTTCTACAGTATAGCGAAGTGGAACCACAGTCTATGTACGCTATATATAAAAAAACGCGTACATTGTGTGTTCTACAGTATAGCGAAGTGGAACCACATGCTATGTACGCTATATATAAACAGACGCGTACATTGTGTGTTCTATAGTATAGCCAAGGGGAACCACACGCTATGTACGCTATATATAAACAGACGCGTACATTGTGTGTTCTATAGTATAGCCAAGGGGAACCACACGCTATGTACGCTATATATAAACAGACGCATACATTGTGTGTTCTACAGTATAGCGAAGTGGAACCACAGTCTATGTACGCTATATATAAAAAAACGCGTACATTGTGTGTTCTACAGTACGTGTCACCTGAAGGTATCTGCTAATGACAAGTATTGTATTGTATTGTATTGTATTGTATTGTATTGTATTGAATCTTTATTGACTGTAGGCATAGTTACAAAATTACAAGACATACAACTTTTTCTTACAAATAATTCAACCAAACAGAGAAAAGAAACAAATCACGAAAATGCATAAGATACAAAAGAACTCATCATGTACCGCGCAGCTTCATGAGATTTCTCAATAAGCAAGATTATTCATATGCTAGTATTTGCTAAACACATGGTTATACTTACTGGACAGCGAAGAGGAGGAAGTCTGCTATATCCTCTATGTAGTAGTCTGGCAGAGCTGACCACACTGTGGGTACAGCCTCTGGTAGAGGTAAGGTGGGCCTGCAGGGAGAGCGATACATATCAAAATATTGATCACATGATGAGCTAACAAACAATGCAGAATAAATTGAGAAGTCAGACTTAGTGTGTGTATGTATGCGAGTATGTGTGTATGCATCTATCTATCTATCTATCTATCTATCTATCTATCTATCTATCTATCTATATATATATATATATATATATATATATATATATATATATATATATATATATATATATATATATATATATATATATATATATATATATATATGTATATGTAATCATTATCATTATAACTGGTATAGTACTAGACACTAGTCATAGTAGTTACTTCACTAGTTTCCAAAATCGTTCAAAAATATCCTGACAATATATGTGATAGTGACTCACCCCCTGGGGTTCTTGTCTATGATCCTGAGTAAGAATTGGGTGACGGAGCTGTAGAAGACTAGACAGCGTCTCAGCATGCCCTCGTCCAGCAGACCTGCGTCCGCACACATCTTACCACGCTGTAACCTCTACAAGAAAACAACAAGAGAGACGTCAGTGGTGTCAGGTACATGGTCATAAAACAACAAGAGAGACGTCAGTGGTGTCAGGTACAAGGTCATTAAACAACAAGAGAGACGTCAGTGGCGTCAGGTACATGGTCATTATTATAGGCACATATCTTACCACGCTGTAACCTCTACAAGAAAACAACAAGAGAGACGTCAGTGGTGTCAGGTACATGGTCGTCATTATAGACTTCTTGTGGTGTTTTTTTTATCTAATTTTTTTTCCCCTTTTTGGGTGTTTTATATTGATCAAGGTTTTTGTGGATCTGCGATAAGAAACATACAATATTGCCCTGGAATTCGTAATATATAGAAGGGGTTCGCTTCTCAATAGTTCACATTCATGTGAGAAAGTTTCCAGTGACTTGGAATAAGCCCGTGGTTAACGCTGGCATGTGAGAAAGCTTACAATGGCTTAAAAGTCAGTGTTTTCGCTGGGGGACTCTACAATCACAATGTTACTAATAACTTCTTATCAGCTATAAAGAAGAAAATATTCTGTCAATGACAAATGGCTAATAGTGACTTGCCAGCTACATACGAACAAAAGTGATGAAAAGTGAGATTGCGTATTTACCTTAACCTGACTCTTCCAGCGCTTGAGTATGGCACGGTTGCGGTTGGCGACGGGCAGGACCTTCCACTGCTCCTCCGCGTTCTGCATCTCCTCCACCATGCGGTTCAGGTCGCGTATCGCCCGTAGGCGGCGCTGGTATTTACGCGTGATCGGCAGCACCGAGAGGTGGTGGCAGTGCAGCGTCAGGAAATAACACTCCGTCGGAAACTTCGGCTCCTGCCACAAGTGAGATAGGTTCTTCTCTGGAAGAGAGAAAGAGAACTAAAAACCTGCTCTCTGGGAGAGAGAAAGGGAACTAAAATCCTGTTCTCTGGTTGAGAGAAAGAGAATTTTAAGCCTCCTCTCTGGATGAGAGAAAGAGAATTATAAGCCTCCTCTCTGGATGAGAGAAAGAGAACTAAAAACCTGCTCTCTGGATGAGAGAAAGAGAACTTAAAACTTTCTCTGGATGAGAGAAAGAGAACTAAAATCAATGATATTTATCCTACTAGTACAGTACTACTCTGGAAGAGAGAAAGGGAACTAAAAACCCTCCCTGTAGATGACAGAAAGAAAACTAAAATCAATGATATGTATTCACCAAGTACAGAATTTTTCTGGAGGAGAGAAAGAGAACTAAAAAACCGGCTCTCTGGATGAGAGAAATAGAACTAAATCAATGATGTTCATTCTTCTGAGCTGTACTTACTGAGTTCCTCGAGCCAGCTAGAGACTTCCTGAGAGCTGAACTTGAGGCGAGCATCGTCTTTGACGGTCAAGCGAGACTTGGGGTGGTTAGGATACATGGGGTCCACCTGTAATACCAACAGAGAGAACAACATGTTTGAGGGACAAATACAGGCATATCAATTGACCATTGATGCATAATCTACACAAATATTTGGTAATTGTGTACAAAATTTAGGAAATCATGCATATCTATATTTCAACATAAGGAAATCCAACTTATATTATTCATATCTAAATAGACAGGAATGATTTAGAACCAGAGTTTTTTTTGGGGGGTCTGTGAAAGACTGAGGTTGGCAAGTCTGAGGTATGCAAGGTTTAATGTATTTTTAATTTGTTCTCATCCACATTTATATCATTGCCCAAACATTAAATCAGACAGAAGAGCATTACAAAGACTAATATATTAAGTAGTTGGTCCAGGGTTTGTATATATCTTACCTTGTCTAGTTTTATCTTGATGGAGAGTTTCTGTAGGACTGTGAGTAGATTGAGCATTACAAAGATTAATACAGAGTGTAGTTCATGCAGAGTTTGTAGATATCTTACCTTGTCTAGTTTTATCTTGATGGAGAGTTTCTGTAGGACTGTGAGTAGATTGAGCATTAATAAGACTAATATATAAAGTTATTTGTCCAAAGTTTGCAGATATCTTACCTTGTCTAGTTTTATTTTGATGGAGAGTTTCTGTAGGACTGTGAGTAGATTGAGCATAAACCCTTCCCCTGAGACCTGGCGCTCATCAGCCTGAAACAAACATGAAATAGTCACTTAGTCTTCAATCATATCATCATGAGATATATATATATATATATATATATATATATATATATATATATATATATATATATATATATATATATATATATATATATATATATATATATATATATATATATATATATATATATATTTATATATATACATATATATATATATTATATATATATATATATATATATACATATATATATATATATATATATATATATATATATATATATATATATATATATTTATACACATATATATAATGATATATATATATATATATATATATATATATATATATATATATATATATATATATATATATATATATATATATATATATATATATATTTATATATATATATATATATATATATATATATATATGTATACATATATATATACGTATATATATATATATATATATATATATATATATATATATATATATATATATATATATATATATATATATATATATATATATATATATATATATATATACATATATATAGATATCTCCCTCTGATGGTAAAACGTATATAAATGGATTTATGCATCCTTGAACTTTTTCTCTTGGTATTTGCCATGGAATGGGTAGATGTTTGTGGTGTTTTTGTCTTACCTGTAACTGAGATCGTTTGATGTTTCTGTCTATTGCTGTTGCTATAAAGGTGAGCATGGCTTCGCGCGTGCCACTGTTCACTAAGAGTGTGTGGGCAATCTTGTACAGTTCCGCCTGAAAAAAGAAAGTTAATTAATGTCATTAATGTTGTAATGCTTAACCCTTCTGATGCTAAGGCTACTTTTATCCAAAGCAAATGAATGCAAAGAGTTTTGTTAACTATCTAAACCCTGTCATGTTGGTATTCAGTGGATAGCTCTCACTGAGTACTCTCAGATGAGTACCTATGAGCCTAGGTTTCAGTCATTTCTCAGGTCTTTTGCATGATTTTGTATTGGCAAAATTAGCCACCACCAGCATTAGGGTTAGTACATAAAGAGACTACCTAGTACCTACAAAGCTGGCTATTATCCCAAGTACAGGAAAAAACGCAACAAACAGATAAAACAAAACATGCATTTATCCATGTAAGAGGATGGGAATTTTGAAATTGTTAGTTTTTTCAACACATTTATGCCATATTGTGGCTAATTTGTGACTAGACAGTTGTAAATAGTAAAATAAACCAGGGTACCCAGCGAAACCCACCACCTAACCATTAGTCATTGACAGAGGATGGGACCATTTTCTATTGGGTCCCCTGCACATCAGGTAAAGTATAACATTCAAATCTGGCCCTCATCCAACAGTCAGTGTTTGAAACCAAACCAAACCATATTTTTTCATAGAATGCAGCCTCATTCTGAAATGCGTAAATGTCAAAATGGCTGATTATAGAAAGCAAAAGCTATACATCGAAAAGCATCAACGAATCACATCTGGCTGTATACGACAAGCCGTTCTTTAGATATAGGCCAAACAAGAATTTAATAGAAACCAGGCCTATTCTGAAATAATTGGTCATAATTACGAGAGAAAAATGCACATCCACATCATGTTAACTATTTAGATTAATCTGACAGTCTTACATGCGCTTTCAAGATCCATGCAAAACAGGATTTTTCTGGAAAGCAGCCTCATTTGTAAAGAAGTAGGTCAAGATGGCTGATTAATGAAAAAGCCACATCTTCGTCATAACAAGTACTGTAATTTCGCGTGGATAAGACACACATTTTTACACAATTTTTTACCCATAATACGGGGGTGCGTCTTATACACAGAGCTAGAAATCCAGGGCGTTTTACATCGAGTCCCCAGGCCACACGGAGATTGGAGATCGATGAGCCGCCATTACCGCACCCCATATCAGAATAAGCCTCTGGTATGTTTTCATTTCAATTGCGTTTCTAACATGTTTAGCACGTCTCAACTTCAGTGGTATTGGTAAAACATTACAAGTCCTACCTAGCCGTGGACAACTTAGTGAATTGTTTGTTTTTTACCAGGCCCTTCCAGCCGATTCTATTTTAGGCAGACTAATTACAATACACTGCATGAATGTCCGAGCCCCTATTGTCTTTAGAGCAGCATTATAAGTGACTTCAAATTACAATCAACTTAATGTTTGTCCAAATCCGCTGCTAGTTAGTTCGTTTTTTACAAAATAGCTAGAGACATGGGCCAAAAAGGGGGTGCGCACTATACACAGGGCTAATGTCTATACACAGTTTTAAAGGCCTGAACAAGGGGTGCGTCTTATATACAGGTGCGTCTTATACACGCGAAATTACGGTACTTGCATACCTAAGCTGATTAAAATAGTGCATTTGCTTTTCAAGTTATCATCTGCATAAAAAGGTGTCACACGCACGCACACACTCACACACACACACACACTCACATACACATCCAACTCAGTAACTCTGATTTGTGAGATTGTTTCCTATCTTTTTCATTATAAACCAACGTTTTGATTTGAGCGTGTTTTGGGCTGATATCACCCTAACCTAACCCTAATCCTAACCCTAAATCTAACCCTAACCAGACCAAAAACAAGAAAGATATTTGTAAAAACATAATGAGATAAATCTTCAGTGATCACTATCATTTTAGCCTTGGAGGTGAGATCTCACAACTCAAAAATACATATGCACTCACATGCACACATACACATACACACACACACACACGCACACACGCACACACACATGTGCACACGCAAGGGCATGACCAAATTCATGTCCTTCATCATTGGTGTGGACATGAAATATCAATGTGCACACGCAAGGGCATGACCAAATTCATGTCCTTCATCATTGGTGTGGACATGAAATATCAATTATTGCAGGACTTTTCACCAAGGACTTATTTGCCTCACCCTTGAGAACTCCATCGCATGCTGCAGAGACTGGTTGACGACCCTCGCTTGGTCGGACGTCATCCTGTCAGCAGAGAAATACTTCTCAACAACCTTCGTCTACAAGAAACAAGAAAACTATGAAATGATATCAAATTTTATATATATACATACATACATATATATATATATATATATATATATATATATATATATATATATATATATATATATATATATATATATATATATATATATATATATATATATATATATATATATATATATACATATATATACACACACACACACACATTTACAGGGTTTGTAGTGTTTTCCAAGGGGCATATTTTTCATGGAAGAAACAATATTTTTGTTCCTGGAAGACATAGGTTTCTTCCAGTTTTTGGAAGAAACCTATGCTTTTCAACCTTCTGGAGAGAAACCTACTTAATAAGATAGAAGAAGCAACATTTAAATGAGATGTGAGGCAACTTACAAATGAAATTCCCCAACTTACTGTTTCCATCAGAATAAGGCAGGGAGAGGGGGAGAAACCTTTTTTAAAAAGGAAAGATAAAAAAATTGATTGTTATTTTGCTTACGTTGTCCTCTGCGAAGACGGAGAGACTGAAGAAAGCGCCGAGGAAGGAGAGTCGTTCCAGCTCCATTCCTCCCGCGGCCGTGATCCCCGACGGCAGCCAGTTAGGTAGCTGCTCCATCTGAAACAACACAACAAATAACACATCAGTACATCCTAATCAACATTGTGAATTGAGAAAGAAAATGCCTTACAACACATTGAATCTGAAAAAAATATATGAAAAGACTGAAATTAGGTAAAATACACCAATTAACACATTGAATTAGAAAAAGAAAACCGACAAAAATATACTAAATAGTTATTGGCTTTCGCAATACCATACAACTGCATACAATATTAATTTCCTGAACAATATGATATCTTAACAATATATTGAACAATACTTCCAGCCTCCCAGAGACTTAATTGTGTTAACCATAACTTATAATAATTAACAATAGCACATATCTATTTATCGTGCTCTTGATTTCACAGAGTTTGCTCAGCGATAACTAGTATTACAGTAATTCCAGAACTTACCAGATTGCAGATAGGAGGTATTTTAGAGGTATTACGGTAAATCCTACACTTACCAGAGTGCAGATAGGCCTGGTGTTGGACGTTGTGCTCTTGATTTCACAGAGTTCGCTCAGGACGAGAAGAGGCTGCTTATAGTCATCAGTGTCGTAGGAGAGACTGCGCATGGCCTGGGCCAAGCCTTGCAGAACAGGGGTGAATATCTACAACAGTAAGAGATAGTGATGGTAGAATAGGAAATTAATCCGGGGATGCAAATATACCAAATTTGACCAGAAATGACCTTTCAAAATTTAATTTTACCAAACAGTCAGTTCGCATATTAACACAATTATACCGAGATCTTCTAATTAGGTAAATTCGTATTAATTACATGATCGGAATCATTTTCTATTTTACAGTATTTTTTAAAAGCACGGACAAGATATTTTGTGAAATCCTTTGCGATTCCAAAGTTACTGTTGAAGCATTATAAGTCCAGGCAACATTTCTAGTGAAATATTGAACACAGTCATGACTGAACATCGCCTTGAAAATGCAGTCATACTTTTGTCATGTCATGACTCAGAATGAACCTTAAATTCCCCACAAGTTTGCTGAAAAATATAGGAAAAATTTTGCTCCGAACAGAACTTATAACTCCCCTTCAAATAGTTTGTGATTTTATGCTCAGTTCCAAAGTTATTTTGAAAATCATGACAGGTACAGACGACACTTCTCAATATCTCCCAGCATGAATTTGTTTTGCTCAAAAATGTCGGAGAAATGTTGCTTAGAAGTATACCCTGAAATCTCCTTCAAATAGTTTGTCATTTTATGCTCACTTCCAAAGTTATTTTGAAAATCATCGCAGGTGAAGACGACACTTTTCAATATCTCCCAGCATGCACTGGGAGGCTGAGTACTTACGTTGTGAAAGCTTTGTTGGTCTTGGCAGGTGATATGGACAAGCTCGGCCAAGAATCCGCGTGGAAGATTTTGGTTTAATAAATAGGCCATCAATATGGAAGGCTTAGCCACCGACCTGGAACAAGAATTAGGTCAAAGGTCATCAAAATATTTGGGGTCAGAGAGGTCAAAGGTCATGACACCAGGGTTGCTACATTGTAAGCAACTTGTTTTATCCTCTTAGCAACCAAGACAGGCTGGCTATCATGGTGTGATCTCTAAGGCAATATCTTTTTTAAATATTTGTGAGCAAGAAAAGAGCTCATAACCAAAAAAGAAGGATATTGTATGCATGTAAATATTTGAAAAGGAAATGTTGATAAAACCAAATTTATATATATAAATAGTATGTATGTATGTATGTATGTATGTATGTATGTACATGTATATATATATATGTATATATCTTCATGTGTATGGAATGACTTGATTCTATTTGTTTAAGTTCTTACCTTGCCTTAAGTGAAAGCTCCTTGAAGGAATAATATATATATGTAGATATGTATGTACCTTTATAAGTATATTAGTATAGATTTAATCATGAGAAGGTTGGATTCTGTATGTGTTATTTCTTACCTTGCCTGAGTGAAGGCGCCTTGCAGGACTAGTGCAGCGTGGCAGACACACTGATTGCGACTCTCCGACAACACAGTACTCAAAGGAGGTGTGCTGGAGCGCTGAAAATTACAATAGAAAAGTACTTGAAACAAGAGAGAACGACGCCCGGCGTCCTAAGAGAGGTTATCAATGGTTAAATAGTTTTTTTTTGTTGCGGCAATTGGTTGAGCATCCTAAGCTGTAGCTATAGCTACCTTGTGTGTGTGCCTGCAGTAAGCCCTTCTTGTCTGTATCAATTATGAATAAGTCATGATTGAGGCAGCTTTTGGACCTAAACTCTTGCTGAAAACTAATCAGGAAATTGCTGTTTTGGACAGGTATTACTGAAACGCTGGCTAAGACCCTGCTTCTGGGCAAGTAGAAACCATTACTTATTTGCCTTTCCTGCAAGTTGAAATTCCAAAATCCTATTATGATGAAATTAGTAAGTACACAAAATGCAACTGAAAATATGAATATACCCTTGAACATCGATTTGCTTTATCAAGATTTAAAAGCGGCCTCAGCCTCAGGCAAAGTTGAATTTTTTGCAGGACAGGTAATATCTAGTATTGACCAGGGTTGGGGTAATTTGTAATATAAAAATTAATAGTAATTTGCAATTTTTCAATGTAATAGAAAGTAATCAATTTACTTAGTGGCTTAACTATTACTGTAATAGGTAATAGTAATTAACTAGTCCTAAAAGTAACTGTAATTTCATATTTCTTTCTATTACATCTGTCAAGTTATCACAAGGTATGCATCTGCTATGGGATGCTCAGAGGCAAGCAGGAACTGGATATGTACATGTAGTGCATATGTACACACTCTTCACATTGAGACTAATTGCTCAACTGCCACAATATCATGAAGACTATCTGCAATACACAGATGTCACGTCTGCACTAGATTATATGTGGACAGGGGTCATGGATATGGAAACAGGATGCAAATCTATTGTGTTGTTTAACTGGAGGAGACATGCTGAACCTAAGTGAAATCCAATCAGCTTGAAAACAGACACCCCCTTTTGAAAACAGACCCATGATTCTCAGTGGATCAGTATGTCCAAGAGATGTTCCACTGTGCAATGACTTAAGCTGGTGACATGTCTAACCATCTTTGAAATCCCATGTCCCAATTTGGAACTACCTGGCCATACCAGCATACTGCAGTAGAGGGGATATTTAGTATTGCTGGGAACAGTGGGAAGATTTTCTGCCCTGACCGCTGTAACATGAAGGACAGTGCCTTTGAGAAACCAATGTTCTTAACCGTTATGCTGCTAGCAACTAATTTTGCCAATTCAAAATGATGCAAAAAACCTGATAAATTACTGAAACCCTGACACTTGGGTACTCATCTACGATAAGAGTACTCAGCGAGACCTATCTAATGAACACTAACATGCCAGGGTTTACATGGTTTTCAAAAATCTTTGCATCCTTGTGCTTTGGCCGATATGTAGCCTTAGCATTGAAAGTGTTCAAGTGCAACCAACATATTGGAAAATAGTGTACTTTAAGATCAGAAGAATCAGACTACTTAATCTGACAAGTTCTATAGCAGGACTATCAGAAAAAGGCTGCTATCCATGCCAGTTATGAGATCTATACATAAAATACTGTTATGGATGGAGTGTATTCATAAATCATATAATGGAATAGTCAAATCATTAAACCCAGTAAGCTTTGTTCCATCTATTGAAAAGAAATTTGTAATGTAATCAATTAATTTTTTAAATGTAATAGTAATTGTAATTGCTGGATCTAAAAAATGGTGTAATAGTAATAGTAATATAATTGCAAAATACTGAAGTAATAGTAATATAATTGATCACTTATTAAAGTAATTGACCCCAACCCTGGTATTGACTCAGGGTACTACACAGGGGAAAGGCAAAAGCAATGTATGGTGAAACAAGCAGTGAGACAATAATATATTTTAGCATTTTGAGTAATAGAAAGCTGGGGAAAGTATAAACTAAATATAAAAATTTGGAGGGAAGGGGTTAACACAGTGGAAGAAAAGACACAGATCAAAGGAAAGGAAATCACCAGCACCCACTAAGTAAACCAGAACTTAAGATAAAGAATCAGCAATAAGGACTTAGCAGGGGTTTCAGCTAATGACCCTCTCAGCTTGTGTCTGAATATATTATGAGGGGCCCTCTCTCCCCATGAACCCTGAATTAGCATAATTACTTAATAGTCACTCAGAACTTTTCCACATTTGGACTTAACACACTGAATTGTCCAGATGCCTAATAGGAAAAAGAATATTTTTAAAACAGGACGTTTCTTCTCACCAGATAGAAAGTTATTGCTAATATAGCCCTAAATAAATCAGGGAAAGGTTCTTACTATGACCAAAGTGGGCTAATGGAGATGGAAACTGTGGCTCAGCCACAAAAATCTGACATTATGAGTGCCTCAGCAAGGGAATTAACCATGTCTGATGCCTGTGAGTCAAGTTCCTCTTATGAAGAAGAGGAAGAATCAGAAGAGATGATGGATCTCTCACCACAGTCCTGTTGTCAGCAGGAGAGTTTGTTGTTGCACTACATTGACCAGCCTAATTTGAAATGGAAATTTATACCAGTACACAGGAGCAGCGCGGACAACAGGCTAAACAAAGGTATGTTAAAACAGTGAAACTTCACTTGTACATTTTATATTGTTATTGTTTCAATAACCACACAGTAAGAGTAGCGATTCTATGGCAAAATTCAGCCAGTTTTACCCAAAGGGGGCTACTAAATCATGCCATATATAGCACAGCTACTGCATGGACACATGGAGGGGACCAATAAAAATGCAGCTAATAAAAATGCCACATATCAAAAGAGCCATGAATCGGACCAATAGAAAAGCAGGTAACTTAAAGTGTACAAACTTTGAAGAATACATCTAATACACACAAATAATACAAATAAAAATTTAAACTTTTAATAGGGTTCAATATAAATTAATAACGAATGCATGTATACTATTTATAAATGGGGAAACTGAGTAAATGATTAGAAAAGAGGGCTCCAAGTCTGAAATTTTCGACCAATAGAAAGGCAGGTACTATAGCAGAAACCAAAATTTTGAAAATGCATTTAAATGACAGAAAATGGTCAAAATTTATAAAAAAAAAAAATAGGGTTCAGGTCGATGGTGTAGAGAAGACATCAGTAAGTTAGAAATGGTCATGTAATGAATAGAGAATGAGAAAAATGGGCTCCATGATCATGTAAAAAGGTACTCAATGAACCAATGAAAATCGTTGTTAGAAAAGGGGGGGAAATACATACACATAGACTAATGGATCAGAGAGGGTATCTGTAAGATAACCTCTCTAAAAACAGTTACATTTTGGAAAAACATTTCCAAAATCCTACCTACTTCCTTAACAAAACTATACCTTAATAACCCTTTCGATGCGGGGCTACTTTCATCCAAAGCGCAAGGATGCAAAGATTTCTTTAGAAAACCACTTAAACCCTGTCATGTTGGTATTCATTGGATAGCTCCAGCTGAGTACTCTCATGGACATAATTTTGTTAGATTTAGCACTGTTAGCTCCAGAAATTTCAATGATTAGCCAACTGCCTTTGTGCAAAGATGTTCCGGTAGCAAATAGTTAAGCAATACCGGCATGGTCTTAGCCAGCAGGGCGTCTGGGTGTCTTTTTGGACACCCGAACCCTTAAAAAGCACCCCTCAGGACACCCAAAATTGTTTGTGAGGAATTTCTTAAAATGTCAATTTCATCTCCATGTAATTCCCATGACATTCAATAAGGATATCATGCCTAATTTTGATAGATGTATACATGTTTATGGTTGAAATCTGAGAATATTGTGGTACCCCCTAAAAATTTGGACGCCCAAAAATTTAACAATTGCCAATTTTAGGCACCCAGTTTCTAAATCCTGGCTAAGTCCCTGAATACCGGTATTACAATTCTTTTCCCAATATGATATTGATATTTGGTATGTTATTGAGTAACATTCAGTATTGATCTCAAATAAGATAACCTATCATCCCTAAAAGAAATCTGCCAAGTCCTAGTGGTAACAATGCCTTGCTCCCAAGCCTGAAGTCACAGGTAAGAGTCTCCGCTGGATCTCCACTAGCGGGTTGGCCTGGTCGCTATATGAATGTGTGGCATTGTGGAGGGCTGTCTATGGTGTTTCTGCAACTGAAAGACCCCTTGGAACTAGAGCTGCACTTCACGGAGGGAGATCAACTCATGAGCTCACCACCCGTTTGACTCGTGAGCTCATGAGCTCACGGACGTTCCGATTTTCAAAAAAATACTTATTTTCTAGCCCAGATATAAAAAAATAAATATTTATTGGCGGAGATTTATTATCATTGCTATGTTTATTTAATTTTAAAACGTACTGACGAGGTACAAAGGTCTGTATAACACTCATCACCGCTTGAATGTATACATTGGAGATTGTACAGAAGACATGACAGCGATAAGCAGTTATGTATGTTAATAATGTGTCTTAGGTGCTAAATTGTTACCTTAGTGTTTCCAACATAGACAAGCTCACGATTTGAGCATTTCAGCTCAAGCTTGGCGAGTTTGCCCCAGGGCTCGAGCCACTCGAGTTTGTGAGTAGTGAGTGCAGCTCTACTTGGAACTATTCATAAAGAGAAGGGCTCAACGCTAACAGTGGTCCTATGGCACCTGGCCAGTAAAAATTATCCAAAATGGCTTAGGGCCAGTAAAAAAAATCTCAACTGGTCCTACAGGGCCAGTAAACATTTGGGGATATACTTGTTAACAAGTTTCTCCTCAAGAATGTGCCAAATGTTTTTGAAATAAATGGAGATGAAGTAAATAGGATAAAAGTTTTCTGTGGATTTTATGCAATGTTTTTTTACTTTCTATATTAATGAAAAATATGTAGGACCAGGTCAAAGTTTGCAGGACCTATGGGGCCAGTAACAGTTTGAGTTAGCATCGAGGCCTGTTGTTGCAATATGACCTAGCTGTTGAAAGTGGTGTATAAAACCATTCCTTCCTTTCCTTCTATCATCCATGTATATGATCTTCAGTGGTAGAGTTAGTCACTAGCCCCATAGCCTGAGGCTACAGAAAATTGTGTGGAGCTATAAAAATGTTGCTTTTGTAGCCTGGCTGGCTTTAGGAAAAGTGATATCTTAACCCTGCTCTTGCTAACACTGGATTTATCCGGACATCCGGTGCTACATATCTTGCCTGTGTGACCAACACCGGATATATCCGGTCTTTGGCAGGGCTCGACACTAAGGGTAAACCTATGGCCCCAGGCCAGTAAAAAATTCCAAAAACAGCTTCGGGCCAGTAAAAAAAGACCTCAACTGGTCCTACAGGGCCAGTAAACATTTGGAGGCATTCTTGTTTAAAAGTTTCCCCCCGAGAATGTTCCCATTGTTTTTGAAATAAATGAAGATAAAATTCATAAAAATAAATGTTGTAGTGGTGAATCTTATACAATGTTCTTTCTTGTTATGTTAAAGAAAAAATGTAGGACCAGTAAACCTTTTGGAGGACCAGTAGATGCTAGGTGTAACTGGTCCTACAGGGCCAGTATCATTTTGAGTTAGCGTTGAGGCCTGTTTGGGTACCCTTGCACTTAGCAAAATAGAAACTACATAGGTTGATTAAAGGGTATTGAATTACTAGTATACTAGATATCAAGGTTTTTCCTTTTACTATGCTTCTATTTCAGTTTGTGAAGCACATTATTGAAAGAGTAATAGAAATCTATGAAATCCTTCTGATTTGTTGAGTAGACCCACAATATCCCTGGTCCCAGGGGATAGTTTCTCCCATATGGGGGTCTAGCATGACAAGGGTTAAGATATATGGTCAGAGGTATGTCAAGAATATAATCAGTTGAAGCACACCATTTGACACATCAGTTTTCCTCTAGTACAGTTCCAAAATGAAACATTGAAAAAATATCTTACAATTTTTAAAATGTTTTCATGACTGCAGGATTTAGCAGAGCTAGGGCTACGAGATCTTGAGAGGGGCTGAGGCGATTCAACAACTGGAAGTCCTGTGGTCTCCCTGAGTTTTTAACCCTTCCAATGCGAGGCTACTTCCATCTAAAGCACAAGGACGCAAATATTTTGGAGAAAAAACATCTAAACCCTTTCATATTGGTTTTCATTGGATAGCTCTCCCTGAGTACTCCCAGATGAGTACCCATGTGCGAGGGTTTCAGTCATTTTCAGAATTTTTTGCATCATTTTGTATTGACCATATTAGCCACCAGCAGCATGAGGGTTAAACGAAGCCTGAGCCCTGTATGTTACCTTTGGAGCGGTCCTCTCCTCCATTCCGACTCTCTCGTAGCAGTCCAGCAGGTAGTTGAGCAGCTCCACCTCTTTGCTTTTCTCTGGCTGGAACTTCTCGACCGGAAATCTGCGTCCCACCGGCATACTGGACAACATTGGGCTACACCTACACAAATAGAAACAATCATCAGAGCTAGAATCAAACAAAATGTTATCAGAACAGACAGGGTATTTGGAATTTTGATTATCGTTTTTCGTCACATTTATACCAATTTTGGCTAATTTGTGACTAGCCAGTTGTAAGTAGTGGAGGAAAACGGAGTACCCGGCGAACACCACCGCCTAACCCCAAGTCACTGGCGACTTTCTCACATGCCCAGGCCGGGATTCGAAACTGGGCATGTCTCAGCCAGGACTTAGAAAGTGGGCGCACAAAACTGGCATACTAGACAAAATAGGGCTACACCTATACAGAGAGAAACAATCATCAGAGCTAGAACCAAACAATGATAACAGAACTGACAGGGTCTTAGCCAGGACTTAGAAACTGGATGCCCAAAACTGGCATACTGGACAAAATAGGGCTACACCTACACAGATAGAAACATCAGAACTGTAACCAACAAGAGGGACGTTGTCAGCGTCAGCTGGTGAGATGCTGGAGGTCTAAATATTTTTTCTCTTATCCACATGTGACATACGCCTGCTTGTCACAGATGTCAGTGTTTCTTATATGTTCACGGTCTGTATCATTCATGTTCTATACAAAGAGAAAAATCATTAAAGCTGTAGGGCTTGAAATTAGGGGGTGCCACGATTTTACAAATGCCTGTCCAAAAACAGCACTCACAAAACTTCTGACTGACCAGATTTTATTACTTAGCTTATTAAAATCCTTATACCAACTACATTTAAAAGTCTATTGTATCTGTAAAGGTAATTTACACTTCAGCCACCTTTTAGAAGATGGCTTGTTAAGATGGCTTGGAAAATGACAAGCTAGCTTAGTCCGGGTTTAGTCCCTGGGTACATCTTTGTATTTCTTCCTTGCATTCACCTGCAAATGGATTATTTGGAATGTTGTTAATCGTCACATTTTTTGCCATACTGACGCTAGATAGTCACTTGCCAGTTGTAAATGGAAGAAAACCACCTAAACACAGGTCACAGGTAACTTTCTCACTTGAGGTGAGGTAAATAGAAAACTTACCCCAGAGGACTAGAGCCGTATTTAGATGGTGAGGTACTGCTCCTAGCTGGCTGTAGGGAGGACACAGGATTCTCAGGACTCTGTTCTATCAGGATCAAGACTTCCATGAGGATCTGGTTGATAATATCCTTGAAATCTGTGTTTCCTACAAAAATCATCATTGAGGTCATTATATATATATATATATATATATATATATATATATATATATATATATATATATATATATATATATATATATATATATATATATATATATATATATATATATATATTTATATCCCATTAATGCTTGCAGTGGTCAAAGGCAGCCTGACAATTTTGGTGAAGTCTTTCATGCAAGAGCGTGGTTGGGAAGACATCTGAGGGAGAAATGTTCATCAGAACACTATCAACACAGGGCTCGACACTAACGGTCAACTGCTGGCCCCAGGCCAGTAAAAATTCCACAAAACGGCTTCGGGCCAGTAGAAACAGACCTCTACTTAACTGGTCCTACAGGGACAGTAAACATTTGTGTTCTGGACCATAAAGATAAATAGATAAAGGCAGGCTGGACAGACAGCTCCGAGATCGGTCTTAACTCCACGGGGAGCAAGCTTCGATATTTTTATGGCCTTCCATTTACGGCATTAGCGGTAGCTGTCTATGGGTCACCAGTAGAGATATAGAGGTTCCATCACGAGTAGATGGAAAGAGGAGGTATCTTGCACGATTGAGTGATTTTGTGTCTTGGGACGAGGCTTGCCGACTAATGCCGAGTCCCAAGACACAAAATCACTCACGAGTGCAAGATACCTCCTCTTTCCATCCACAAGTGATGGAACCTGTTTCTCCCACGATAAAAAGGAGAAATTTACACGTTTTACCGTGAAGTTAGCTAGCTAAACTAGGTCAGCCAAAGGTCACCTGTGCACTAGTTCAACAATGGTAATACGCGTTTGTTGTGACGTGCACCGTTTGTTTTCCCTAGAAATTGGCGCCAGATCATGTACGTGACGCTTGTTCAAATCCACGCGCGCTATTGTTAGGTCTACCTTTGACCCAGCAGCAGTGACCCCTTGTTTGAAATTGAGGGATCTGATTGGACAATTACAATAGTTTAACCTTTAACCCCATTGAGGACAGGCCATTGAGGACAACTTATCTTTAACTGTAAAAGACACCTCAGTGTGGGAGAAAAGAGGTTCTATTCTCTCACAAGATTCACATTATAAACAGTGTCCAGTGTGTGCTGGGTCATATTTTGACCATCTTGACGATATTTACGATGTGTACGAAGGCCTATGCCACAAACTGTCAAACTGTCATAAAATATGTAAAATATGTTGTGAGCGTGAGAACTTCAGATAGGCCTATCTTTTTCTACACTGGTTCCTGACACTGTGTTGTAGCCTTGTGGCCAGTAATATGTATAATTATCAGTGTGGTATATGGAAGGGTTAAAAGTTAAAAGCCTGGGGCTGGCACCTACATGTAATCCTTTGAAATGTGTCATTCATGTACTAACTTGTAGATTGCATTCTGATATGATTCAATGTGTGATAAAAATTATTTCTCTCCTCATTTACATATTTCTGATAATTAAAGGGGAATGTTTTTGTTAATCACAGACACTTCAATTCTTATTATACACCAAGCACTATTTTTACCATTATTATTATTATTATTATTATTATTATTATTATTATTATTATTATTATTATTATTATTATTATTATTATTATTATTATTATTATTAAAATCACCATTATTATTATTATTATTATTATTATTATTATTATTATTATTATTATTATTATTATTATTTTTACAAACAGTGGTAAGTGACATCAGGCACATCAATGGATGATGGTATGGTGCACTTCCTGTGTACAGCATACTGAAGAGTCTGTTCAGATTCATTGTTCTTATGCAGGCCATTTGTATGCGAATGAGGAAATCTATTTTAAAATATATGATGATAAAATAGCAATATAAGTAGATGTTGCCGGTGATTTTTACTTGTTATATTAATACATAATTGTAAATATCTGACATTTAAAATAAAAAAATTGTAGGACCAGTAAAATTTTTGGAGGACCAGCAGATCCTAGGTGTTACTGGTCCTACAGGGCCAGTAACTGTTTGAGTTAGCGTCGAGGCCTGCAACATTTCTCATTCAAATAAATTAATGATAATAATAATAATAATAATAATAATAATAATAATAATAATAATGATATTAATAATAATTATAATAATAATAATAATGATAATAATGATAATGAGGATGATGATGATGATGATGATGATAATAATAATAATAATAATAACAATAACAATAATAATAATAATAATAATGAGCATCTGTTTGGATTAATATACCTCCTTCAATATTTTTATTTATGGGCATATCACAAAAATGGTCATGAAAATTGCCAATCCCTAAGTATGTCATAGTCTTAGCCAGCAGGGTATCTGGGCGTTATTTGGACACTAAAACCCTCATGAATCACTCCTCAGGACACCCAAAATTGTTTGAGAGTAATTTCTTAAAGTGTCCATTTCAAGCATATAATTGTAGTTTTTTCCCCACAAAATTATTCCCATGACTTTGTATAAGGATATCATGCCTTATTTCGATAAGTACACACATTATGGTCATAATCTCAGTATCCGGGGATCAGGGTCTTAGCCAGGATTTAGGAACTGGGTGCCAAAAATTGGCAATTTTAGAATTTTGGGGCGTCCAAATTTTTAAGGAGGACCACAATATACTCAGATTTCAACCATAAACACGTATAGATTTATTGAAATAAGGCATGATATCCTTATACAATATCATGGGAATTATATAGAGATGAAAAAGTTCAAATATATGCTTGAGATTAAAATTTTAAGAAATTCCTCACAAAACAATTTGGGTGTCCTGAGGGGTGCTTTTTAAGGGTTTGGGTGTCCGAAAAAGACACCCAGATGCCCTCCTGGCTAAGACCATGCCGGGATCTCCCTTTAAAAAATAGGATGCCCAAATATTTTATAATTGCCAATTTAGGGCACCCGGTTTCTAACTCCTGGTAGAGAGCCTGTACTTACCCCCGTCTGGGCTGATGGACTCCGCTATCTGCGGCAGGTGGAGGCAGTCCGGCTTCTGTTCCGTCCACGATGCCAGAAACACCCTACAGATGGCGCTCAGACTCATCTCGTCCGTCACCTCACACAAACTCGTGTCCTGAAAATAACGTAAACAAGATCCAACAGTCAATCGGCTCATTGACGAGTACTGTATATATTTACTATAGAACTTTTTACAGGCATTTAATTTTCGCTATTTTCGCGCTGCCCATGATAGCGCAAAAATAACATTCTTCAAATGAATATCCTGCTTCGTATCTGCGTTGTTTGAGTGCTTGAATGCGCAAATTTTACGTAGCACAAATATGCTCCAGCAGGGCTATAAACCGAAACTTAAAGCACTCCAAATTAAAGCTATATACAGTGTGTGAGTTACAGTGTTAACCAGCAAGGTGTCTAGGTGTCTTCTGGGCACGCAAACCCCCAAAAATCACCCTCCAGGATACCCAGAATTTTGTGTTAGAGAGCATATAAGTCCAATAGCATTGTATGGACAAGGTTATAATTTTAGTATATTGTGGTGTTCAATGAAAAATAGGATGCCCCACGTTTTTGCAATTGCTAATTTTGAGCACCCAGTGCCTAAATCCTGGCTAAGACCCTGAAGCTAGTCACTCAGCACAAAATATCAACATTCTATCTCCCTGCCTCAACGACACCAACCATCACTAGAAGTGCACATGGACAGCAATGTTTTATCTCATATTCCAATCTGTTTTTTCATATTCAATTGTCATGCAAATATGATATTTGTTGAGACTGCAAATAAAGATGTTGCGATATCTTATGCTTTTTTTTAAGTCCATTCATGCCTGAAGATCACCTTGACAGTGTAACCTGGACCTGCATGTTTTTGTTAACCTTATGCTGCTGCTGGCTAATACAAAATGATGCAAAAAAAATGACTGAAGCATGTCACATGGGTATTCATCTGAGAGTACTGTGAGAGCTATCCAATGAATACCAACATGATAGGGTTTAGATGGTTTTCAAAAATCTTTGCTTCCTTGTTCTTTGGATGCAAGTAGCCTCAGCATTGAAAGGGTTAACACTTATGTGCCAATGAGAATAGCATGCTCAGAACTTCCTGTGGAACATATCGGACTTATCTTTGAGATTTGCTTTTTCTAGGGAGATCTTCATTTTAGGTACTAACTTATAATAATTCCCTAAATGAACTGCACATACTAGCAATTAATCTAACCATACATTGGGAGTGGAGTTTTACCATAAATTGTTGTTTTCCCTTATTATGAAAATCTTAAGACTTACTCTTTTACGCTTGATATCCAATCTTTGTTCTGGCTCATCGACTTCCATGGTTTCAATGCCAGAGTCAACATCCACCTGGGATTGATAACTGAAAGCAGGAATAGGGATTGTGAATAGGGATTGGTACCGGGACTCGATACTCGATAAGATACCAAATATCATTATTGAATTGTAAAAAGTATCGTTATTGTATCTATGAAATAATAAATAGAATTGACATAAGCGCTACCTGGACTCATGAAGGGAAATTCACTATTTATTGTGGAATTTCTGAAGTTGACTGTGCTAGATTTAACAAATCTAAGTCACTTAGAGGCAGGAAGTATTGTCGAAATTATCAATATTGTAAAGGATTTCAAGGGCCCTATTCAAATCAATTTACTGAAAATCATACTTGGAAATTTGACAAGTGTTTTTTGAAAAAATTGAAAATCAGGTTACTTATGACTCTGTCACATAAAAAAAGATCTGTTTTAAGATGCCACCACCTGTTTAGTTATTTGAATCCTTCGGGTGAAAAATCTGTTACATGTTTACAAAATTGTGGTGCTGAATACCTTTCTTCACAGTGTTTAAAGTTCACTCTGTATTTGTGGGCGTTTTTGTGATGTTTGACTGTAGTTTCTGGGGATCAATATAGAGGGCGCCACCAGTAGAATAACTTACCTCTTTTCACAGGACTCGCTGTCCACGTCCATGCTCTGAGTCTGTGAGCAGGGAGTTCTATGGCTCTCATCTATACTCATGCTCTCCGATGCTGAAATAAGAAAAGAAATTTCATGTCACACATTGACCGGCATCTCTATCGAAAAAGTTAAGTATTGTTAAGATTTTAAATACGCTCTGCTCTCCGCTACTGAAATAAGGAAAGAAATTTCATGTCGCACATGGAGTCCAAGTTCTTAGCCAGTATTTAAAAACTGGGTGCCATTAATTGCAAAACAGAGGAAAGGAAGACTTAGCGAAAAATACTTTTGAGCACTCATCAAAAGAAATGCAAGGGAATCTGTATTAGTTAAAAGCAGAAAAAAATCAAAAACAAATTTTGTATGACCTTGACATGTGGTACTGTACCCAGTATTCTTATGTACACTTCCTATTCACAGATCCAGATGGCACTGGTTATGTAGATCTCCAGGCATGAATTGGTTCAGGTCTTTCAGGGATAGGTACTGGCACCTGGGACTTAGCCAGGACCTGTCCTGCCTGTCTTTTGGACAGGCAGTTTCTTCAAGACCTCCTTTTCGGGCAGGTAAAAATTTCTATAAAGAATTTTCAATTTTGACTTTTTGGGGGTAATAACCAAAAATTTTCCGAACAAACCATCTGACAGTAAAAAGTTGACATGTAAGTTGGCTTCTTTGACACAACAGGCTATCAAATGTAGTTGGTAAGGATTTGAAGTAGATTAGTGGCTAAATCTGGCCCGACAGATATTTTGGAATTGCCCTATTTTGACCAGGCATTTTTGAAATCCTGGCTAAGATCCTGACTGGTACTCTAAACTATACCAAAAACTGGTATCAATTTGGAAAATGTGTTCTAACGAAAGAGTTAAGTATCGTATCAAATCATATTGTATCTAAAGATTTTGAATAGTTTCAAAAACTGATGAAATTGTACTTTGACGTTATTCATTAGCAAAAATCCGAAGCTGACAGTGGCAAACAGTGAAACTTATTAAAAGTAGGTCCCTGTGCAACAGCCAGTAGATATAAGATATCGTTAAAAATGGTTAAAGTTTCGTTTCATTAATGAAATATTGATATTGTTTTAAGTGTATTGCATTGGGAATATTTTGAAGGTGCCGATCACTTGAGTGGTAGTTACCAGGTCTCTGAGGTGTTGATAGCGGGGTCATCAACGCAGACTCCGCTGCCACAGTCGCTGTTTGAGGTGTGCTTGTCGCGGCTGGAGGTGTGGAATCGCCAGCGCCACCTGGTGGTGACTCAACTATACTAGGCGCTTGGGACGGGGACGAGCCGGTTAGTCTCGCCAGACGCCTACGCCTTATCTGTGATAAAAAAGAAAACAAGGACTACCGTAAATTACGGGTAATTCAGGACACTTTTTAATTGTTACGATTTTCAAGGGTAAGGGGCAGGGGCTTAATTAGCCACCTATGCGTCCAGCATGTCATTTGGACACCCAGAACACTGTTTTTTTGACAGTTTGGACACCCAAAAGTTTAGGTCAGGATTTTGCTGATGATTACAATTTTAGAAGATAGTGCATGTAGTGTCACTCCTACAATTTGTACAAAGCAAGCAATTGCCTAAAAATTGCCTAAAAAAGCAAAATCTGTAGATATATATGGTTTATTTCATTGTTAGTGTGAACTTTGTACCACACTATGGACACCCAAAAGTCTATGAAACCTTCGTTTGGACACCCTGTTTCCACATCCTGGCTAAGATCATGGTAAGGGGTGCCACGTGTTCTTTGATAATACCTTATCTGTGACAAAATGTAAAACAAGGAATATGAGTTCTCATCGAAAAAGCAACATGTGGATCTATATATAAATTTTTATATAACTATCAATATATGTTAGGATGTCTTCCGATATCCACTGAAATCTAGTTTCCTTACCATCAGCCTCAGACAGTGTCATCAGTCAGATCTTAAGAACATCTGCATCCAATAAATGCGAATTACAAATTTCACCTGACATATGGTTGGGCCATGTGTTTACAAATTTAAAATATAAATATGGAACCAAATATGTTTTTTTTTAGAAAATCTTAGAGGTACCCTTGCTGCTAGAGTTCTGATATGAATTCTTCCCTAAACTATTGTCAAAAAGATGCTTTCGCCAAAGAAATTCACTAAAATTGACGGCCATTTTGGGATACTACAGACATAAACGGGATAAATGTGCCCTATATGAGCACCAGGGTTTGCAAGGCTGGTACTAAGAAAATGTACTGTTCTAGACTCCTTTACCAATATTCAAGTATATAAAACCTAAGGAAATAAAATTGATAAATCAATCGAAACTCTGACCAATTAATTTCAAGAGCTGATAAATACAGACGACTCCCAACACTAATAATTTACTATATGGCTGTATGCTTCTCTGATGTTTATTGCGACTTTTGGATGTTTTTGTGGCCTCTCGCAAGGAGCAGGCCATAGCCACTCTAGACTTATATTTCTCCAGCTATATACAGAAAACCTCACTTGTGATTTTTAAAATGCCTGAAGTATTGTTCAATAAGTACTTCTGTGTCTAACTGGAATCAAAACATGTGATGGGCATAATTTGTTTTTTTTTCGATTAACTCTCTAGATGTAGACAATTTTCCTTGGTCCCTACCTGTTCAAGGTAAGCACAATTTCCAGACTATTAAGGGAATAGGCACCCCCCTTGTCAAAATGCCTAGAAGATCGAGCCACCCCCTTGTCCATCATGGTCTTAGCCAATATTTGGAAACAGGGTGTCCAAATAGAGGTTTCATAGACTTTTGTGTGTCCAAAGTGTGGTAAAAGGTACATTCTGCTTATAAAATAAACCCTATATATTTACAGATTTTGCTTTTTTAGGCTAGTAATTACTGCTTTGTGTGTCTTAAATAAAAGTGACACTACAGCTTCTATCTTCTAAGAAAAGTCATCCTCAGCAAATTCTGACATAAAGTTTTGAGTGTCCAAACTGTCAAAAAACAGTGTTCTGGGTGTCCAAATGACACGCTGGACGCATAGGGGGCGCCCCTGTTGTCCATATTGCCTAGAGCTTTAGGGGTAGGAAGGCAAGTAACGTGAGGAATGGGGTATAGCTTGATTATATGATGTTGAGTGGAATCAGGGGTTTTGAACCTGGCGTCAAAGATATCAAATTAGCCAAATATTATATCAGGAGCATTTGCAAGTATGGTAACTTGAACCCCCTGCAATACAAACCGTTTGTATTGTAGCCCTCAGCTGCAATACAAACAGTTTGTATTGCATACTTGACAATACAAACGGTTTGTATTGTGGATCTGACAATACAAACCGTTTGTATTGCAAGCCAACTACAATACAAACAGTTTGTATTGCAAGCCAACTACAATACAAACGGTTTGTATTGTCGATGACAATACAAACCGTTTGTATTGTGGGTGGTAACTTGAACCACCTGCAATACAAACGGTTTGTATTGTCTATGGTAACTTGAACCCCCTGCAATACAAACCGTATGTATTGCTGAAATTGAGTGGTTCAATACAAACGGTTTGTATTGTAGGCATTTGTAGCACTCATTACTTTGATGGCATAAGTACCTTGAATGGAAGATGGTGAAAGGTACAGTGCATATTTACAAATATAACTTGGTCAATTATTAAGAAGGCTTAGGAAATACTTTTTCAGGTGTATATCTATTATGATTATAAAACTATATATGTACTTTATTATGATATTAAAACTATCACTTGTGAGTATTTAGCTCTTTTGTGAGGATGTGGTGGCTCTGAAAAGAGCCGCTGGGGGTACATGACTGATACATGTATTAGTTGCGGCTAGGAATTTTTTCTCTGATAGCCTTGTCAACTGTAGACTGCATCTGCGGTGCAACTCAAAATGATGGCATACTTCTGGTGGAGTGTGATATAATTGTGCTATTGGTACAAGCTACAACGTATATGCTTTCTTTAGATAGTCTTATACATGCTATGATATAAAAACAAAGTGTGGACTTGATCCAGTGAGAAGAAATCGTCACAACAGTGAAGTTTCATTAAAATCCATTATGTAAGGTGTAATTGTCCCAGCTACCTAGTACCTACCTAGTACCATGTTGTACTATTGTTACAAGCTATTTATTTGTGTTTTATTTGTTGTCTCTAGATAGTCTTATACAGACTATGACTTAAATACAGGAAGTGTCGGTTAATAAATTAACCATTATATGATCCTCCAGTCACTAAGTAAAACAAGTTTCAAAGCATTATAACCATGTTCATTGTTTTGAATTATGATCTGAATAAATTATCGAATTTGAATTAATTTTGTCTATTTATTTACCACACATGATATTTCATCCAGTCAGTCACATCACAATACATCCAGTTTGTATTGCAGTGCTGACTCATAGCGACAATACAAATCGTTTGTATTGCAAAGCCCTGAGAAATCTGAGTCAGGTCGGCAATACAAACCGTTTGTATTGCAAAGCCCTGAGAAATCTGAGTCAGGCCGACAATACAAACCGTTTGTATTGCAGCAGTTCACTCAAAAGCACAATACAAACCGTTTGTATTGCAGGAGGCTAGGGGGTTCAAGTTACCATATTTGCGGAGCATTTTATTATCAAACAAATTTAGCCAGGTATAGCAGGGAAGCATTATATTATCAAACAGGCTCCAGGACTGATCTCTCTAATTTTGAGAATCTTGAGAAAAACTGGTCTTTAATTCTAACCGTCCATATCCTAGAATCTCTGTTTTTGCATCACTATCAAACTCATAAAATACTTTCAAATCAGATGTTTAATACAAGTATTTATGGAAATGGCCAATTCAATGATTGTGATATTTGTGGTAATTAAATGTGATATTTTTAAGTCTCAATTTACAATTATAGATACTGACTCAGCTGTTTCTTATATAGGTTAGTCCCATATAACTTAAGATATTATAAATGAAACGATTTTTTGACTTGAGAAACGTGTTTGATAACACACTGCGCACTTGGTTATCTGATCACAACAAAGAGAGAACTTTTACTCTGCGTTGTTTATTTTTGTCTCTTTCATTGACTTCCCATCATTTGTATACGATTCTATTTTGTTCATCCAATCGAATGGATCACACTGTGGAGATTTGAAACCTTCTTATGTTCTATTTGAAACGCTGGGTGCGAGCTAAGAACACAAAGAAACACGAAGCCATTTGCTAACACCAATAGGCGAGGTTTCTCTGTGAACAATAAACAACAAAACGACCGAACAGCTGAGATGATGCGGCACTTATCATGTTCAATTTAACAAGATTTTCTTCGACAACTTACCTCATCCGGAGTCAATTCACTCATTTTTACCTAATTTAGATTGGCTACACAACTAAGATTGTTGCGATTCGATGTGGAGAACAGCAGCGACAGTACACTGCAGAAAAAAACAAAGATTTAGTCACGGAAATCCCAAAATAAGTTACTTAGACGGCCGCCATGACAGTTTTGACGTCATCTTTAACCCGGAAGTAAATACTTTCAACTTTGACCTCTAGTGCGCTGAAGTGGGAGTGGTTTACTCTTGCACTCGGCTGTATCATTTCTTCCCAGCGGTGTGCACGAAAAGGGATCAAAAAAGAAACACATCCCTTGAAAACAAACACACAGAAAAAACGTGCGCAGTGTTTCAAAACGTAGTGAGAATATCGACATTGACAAGGACTTGTAAAACAAATTAAGGAAAATGTATCACTTTTTTTCACAGTTTTATTGAATTCGTTCAGATGTCATCTTAGATCATGATTCATGAGCAACCACAAGATGTCATCAAGCATTTCGTTTTCTTTTCTTCATCCAAGATTGAGCTATACTCATAGCTAAAGCTGTACCAAAGTTATACCAAAATCATTGACATTTGCTACGGTGAAACAGCCCGCGCGGATCCACACCAGTTTGCATCGATGCACGTGCATCGATCAATCTTGGAAGTGCATCGATTCATATCAAAGTGCATCGGTCAATTTCTAAAGTCCACGCTCACCATTTCCTGAATTTTTTGGGAAGCAGTAGTGGTTATCCTACTCTGGGAGGTTGGACTTTTACGCAATGACGTCTGTCTCTGTAGGGCAGGAAGTAAATGACCGTACATGTGTATAATCTAAGGCTCCGGACGACCAGGCTAGCGAGTATTCTCAGTGGAGTCTGGCTAATCGCCATCACGCCAGGTGCGGCAGGAGGGGGGGGGGGGGGGGGGGGGGGGGGGGGGGGCGGCATCATCTCCCATCATCAATTGCACTTCCGACTCAGTGATGCATCCCGATCAAGGGTGCACCAGAGACAATGCCAATCTAGTCTCAACAGCAATCTTCACCAGTGACTAAATATCGTCTAATAATTCTTGTTTTGTCAACTATAAATTAAATATATCTCTTTTCTATCATCGTATGGTCATTGGGTTACTTAGTGAACATAGGGTCATTTGAGATTTTTATATCAATTAAAGACGATGTACTTTTCCTCATAATCAACTATGAATGTTTAGGCTATCACTGGGAAAAGTAAAATATTTGCTGTTAAAACGGCTCCCACAGGCTTGCTCACACTCTTAAATGAAGAAAAAAACGGATATGTAGCAAGAGACGAATTACAATATGCGCTGCAGTGAAGGGCTGGACATGCCAGGGGTCTCTGATCTGCATCAGAATAAAACCCTGAGCACCAACATGCGCAAAACACGACTTTTTGGCTATTCTCTGAGGCTAGCCTATTCAAGTTGACCGGCTGGTTTCATATTCACTTGCTTTTATTTATCTAAGATACAATCAAGGGAGGTTGTTGGAATTTCCTCATTATGGAATTTATTCAAGTCACAATCGCTTCAAATTAACATGCATTTTTAGAGTATCTAATTTTCCAGATTTGCTTTAAAGTGTGATATTTATAGAAGACAAAAGTCACATGCACTGTGATAACAAATGATAAAGTTATGCAAAATACCAACATGAGGAGAAGTGAGAACAAGGTTACCTACTAAATTCGTGAAATATAGAAAGTTTCAACAAAGTTTAGATATATTTACAGTGAAAATAATGTTCCATTAACTGCTCTGAAAATGCAGGAGAAAGCATCTCAGAGCACCTACATAAAAAAAAATTCCCCGGGGCCTAAAGCGGCCCCCGGACCCCCCGCCGCAAAGCACTTCGAGCCTGCGCCTTAGCCCGCTGCACCCTCCGGGCTCCCTCATTTTTTCCAAATTCTCCAAAGGTGCATAGCTCAATTTTCCAGGCTGGATCCGCCCCGGACCCATATGAAAATACATGTTTTAATTATCGTATTTTGGTGTACTCTGAGAGAAGTAGACAGGGAGTGGGCGCTGGTCATGAATCATCAAATTTCGCTGCCTATCACTATCTGACCTAGATAGGATAACATCCCCCAGCCAGCCAGTCAGCCAGCAGTGCACAGATCACGTGACCAATACAACCCCAGGCTACAGCGCGTAACTCGAGGCGCAGACGCCGTAGAGGCTAGCATGCAGTACCTATTGGGTTGCGGTCCAAGGGGATGTATTTCTCTGGTGTAATGTACATGTACATGTACATTTTTATACCTGAATAAACTCAATCAATTTCACACACAATTTTACGGTTGATAACTTCACGATTTTACTCAACTAATGCGTTAATCAAAATCATCAAAAAGGGACATTTATCGTGAAAAGATTCATAGGAATGATGATTATTTGCTTTGTCAATGCTATGGAAATCACGGCTGTGTATTAAACCAGAGAAATACATGCCCTTGATCCGCAACCCCATAGGCACAGCATGCTAGTACCTAGGGTATGTGCGCCTCGGGTTACGCGGTGTAGCCTGGGGAAGTATTGGTCAAGTGATTTTTTTCAGAAAAAGGCTGGCAGGATGTTGGCTGGAATCCAGGCATGCGCAACTGGTTTCGCGGCAATTTCAGTCTGACCCAGGGCCTGTGAAACCAGCAGGCAGCCAATCCTGGGGTACACAGGTTATCTATGACTCATAGTGGTGTGAGGCAGCGAAATTTGATGATGCATGCACAGTGCCCACTCCCTGTCTACTACTCCCAGATTAAACGTACAACATGGTTAAAAGCCCTATTTAATATGGTACAAAATCCCTTCATTTTTTTTCATTCTGACAGTGAAGTAGGGCAGGGTTTGAGACTATACAGGACAGGTCGAAATAAAAGTCGATTGTTTTAGTTCTTCTTGTCGCCACCAGTGGCGCTTTGAATCCGCTATCGCACGCATGAGAGAGTAGGAACATTTTGTTGGTGTATCGATCATATTATGATGCGGCCAGTCCATTGGTAGTTTCCCAACACTGTCTTCGCTCCCTTTAGAAAAAGTATAACATCTTTGAAAAACAATACTGACAATACTGACATGAGTTCAAATGATTAAATCTCTTGCAAATTATTTCTAAACTATGCAATTATGATTTTAAAAAACATATCACCTATATAACATCAAAGTGGCACAATACAGGGCTACGCAGACCTTATTTTTCATTCAGCTCAGACTAAAGTAGGTTGCTCCGTTTAATCAATTCATGCTTGTTTCAACCCTAAAAGGTCTGACTACTTTGTTGATAACCGCTTTACAATTAAAGCATACATATTAGAAAATAATTGATGGAGCAATTTTCACCAGAACCTAACAAGCCCCTTTGCTTCAATTATTTTGCGAATTCATTCTTTTTTCTTAGTTATTTTCATAGATACTGATTATCCAGTTAAATCGTCGTTAATTCTTTATCTATCAATGTCATTTGCCAACCAAACCCTCAGAGCTTTTTAGGGACTAACCATCATGCTATTCTTTAAATCGTGTTGCAGAAGGCTCATTTAGTAAGACAGCAGCTTATCCGTCAATAATGGGTTTCAATGGATCCCGTATCCGAAGAAGTGCAAATGGCATTTTGAGGGCGCATTTTTGAGACTGATTAAGATTACCTAAAACATAACACGTTTATAGGGTAAGGTAAGGTATTCGGTTTATAGTCTTGTATCCACCGAAGCTCACACGACCTTCCTCCCCTAGCAGGCACTGTACACACCGGAACCATTTCAATCCCCCGGGGGATATTCAAGAGCGACTGGCAGCATATAGCACACACGCTCTAAGCACTACCTTATTTATGCTAGGTACCCATGTTGCAGCTGGGTAGACTGAGGCAATATGGAATAAACTGTCTTGCCCAAGGGCAGACCAAAGTGCTCCGGCCGGGAATTGAACCAGCGCCCCTCTGATTATTAGTCCGACACCTAACCAACTGAGCTACTTTGTCCCCAGTCCCTACTTTGTTTATGTATATATATGGTTGAAATGTACAGAAAAAAGTTCCAGTTGGGTATGTAAAATATGATTATGAGAATTATATCTGTGGGTGAGTCAAGAACATTTAGCGACTGCCCCAATATCTGAGTGGTGTAGGGTGTATGCATTTCGACAGAAACAAATAGGCAAAGGCATCGGGTTCGATCTCGGCTCAAGGAAGGTTAGAAAGTTTCCAGTGACTTTTTATCGATTCTTTCTAACATTAACCCTTATGATGCCCTTGGCTAATTTTACCTGGGCAGTGACGCAAAAACCCTGGAAAATGACTGAAACCCTAGAATATGGGTATTCATCTGAGAGTACTCAGTGAGAGCTATCTAATGAATACCAACAGGACAGGGTTTAGATGGTGATCAAAATCTTTGCATCCTTGTGCTTTGGATGAAAGTAGCCTGGCCATGGGTACTGAAAGGGTTTACAAATAGCTTGTTGTGGTATACTAGTAATACTAGTACTGTACTTCATTCGATTGACGAATAGGGAACACGCAATCGTGGGACGCGTTTTGGGAAATGGAGGGTGGGTTGAACATCATTCTTACTGTACTGAGCTCTCTAAATGCCCTTCGAGTGACCTTGACACCAAACCGTACACCAAAGTGACCCTGTATCTACGTCAAGGTTTTGAAATAACCTACAATACGCTGAGTTAAGCCTTCAGTCTATTCCGGATTAAAATCAAGCCATTTTAAAGGTTCGACATTTAAGTAGGGCATTATGACTAAAGTACTGACCAGCCTGTACGTACTGTTTGGTCCGCATTCTACAGCTTTACCTTTCCCACGACGGCTGTCCTTACCCCTGCTCTACAGTTCCTAAAGAGTCCAAGTATTTACACGCGAAGGTGAGTTTTAGACCTCTGACGAAAACCACATGTGCGTCACTCTTGTTTAACTACGCTCAGCTTTTCCTCAAATGGTTGCAGCAATTATGTATGTTATATGATGAGAGATTCAAAACCTGCGTCTAGGTTGACGCAACCAAATTTACCCTTTCAATGCTGAGGCTACCTTCCTCCAAAGCATAAGGACTTAAAGAAGATTTTTCAAATCAATCTAAACCCAATCATGTTGGTATTCATTGGATAGCTCTCACTAAGAACTCTCATGCGAGTACCCATATGCCAGAGTTTCAGTCATTTCCCCGGTATTTTTGCATCATGTTGTATTGGACAAATTAGCCACCAGCAGCATAAGGGTAAAGCATGCTTCAACACGTGTCAGTTTTTCCATAGCTTATTGCAGCGACTATACACAGGTAAAAATTGACGGGCCCGAACGGGCCCGTTAACCCGTTATAACGGGCCCGTTACGAGCCCGTTAAGGGCCCGTTATAACGGGCCCGTATAAATAATAAAAATAATGGGACCGTTACGGGTTTTCAAGCCTTGAAATGTCGATATATTGAGGGATCGAAAAATGGGCCCGTTACAAAAAACCTGAAAAATGATAGAAACCCTGGCACACGGGTACTCATCAGAGAGTACTCAGCGAGAGCTATCCAATGAATACCAACATGACAGGGTTTAAATGGTTTTCAAAAACCTTTGCGTCCTTGTGCTTTTGATGAAAGTAGCCTTAGCATTGGGAGGATTACGCTTTAAGAAATGGATTACTAGTATAGCATGCTTACATGACAATAGGCATCGGTATTTCCGTACATTGTGTTCTGCTGAAGATTGTTGCTAACGATTTGCGCCAGGGTGCACCCCAACTGGCTATCCAGCCGTATTCGGCCCATGGTCATGGCAACCGATGTTTAAAACAGGGTTGGGTTTCTTCCGGAAGAAACCTATTTCTTCCAGGGCGTCGGAAGAAACCTAGTTTCTTCCATATAATTTTTCGGTTTCTTCCGGAAGAAATGGAAGAATCATAGAATGGGAGCTATGATAAGAGTTGAAATATTTTTCCAATAGTTTTCTATACAATAAGTTACGTTTAAGGTTTCCCCACCATTTTTGCACTCTTGGTGCTTATGTCTATTTTGACCCTATACATGCTCAGTCCTAATAGTTAACCATACGCAAACGGGTGCAAAAGTGAGATAACATCCTCTTAACCCATTCACATGTGAATCATACACTTGGCCTTATTCTTATAGAAATATCTTGATAACAAAGCAATAGTTTGAGAAATATTTGGTTGTAAGTTATTCTAACTCTTGTGTTTAGCAAACACTTTTCTCGGTTAGTTCTCATACAATAAGCAATGTTCTAGGTTTCCACACCAATTGTGCACTCCTGATGCTAATGTGTTGATTGAGCTGATCACTGTTCAGCTATCTCTGTCTAATGACTTAATCTTTCTTTATAACTTGAGCACAGACACTAATTACAATTGGATTAGTTTCATACCCAGGTTGCTGGTCCATTATATACACAGAGTTCACACACACTATGGATGTTGAAAAGAAGCATTGGATTATGCAGTATATTATACTATGCTGCTGATGATGATGATAATAATGATACTACTACTACTACTACTACTACTACTACTACTACTACTACTACTACTACTACTACTACTACTACTACTAATACTAATAATAATGATAATGATAATAATAATAGTAGTAATAATAATAATAATAATAATAATAATAATAATAATAATAATAATAATAGTGATAATAATAATAATAATAATAATAATGATAATAATAATAATGATAATGATAATAATAATGATAGATATGATAATAATCCTTATCATACTAATAATAACAACACCATGATGATGATGATGATGATAATGAAAAAGAGGATGATGATGAGAACTACGATGAAGACGACGATGATAATGATGATAGAATGGTTATATCATGACAATGGTGATGACGATGATAAAGATGA
>OZ012697.1:108488-175988 GCA_963942565.1 Maea johnstoni
AAGTTCAAATGCCAACGGAACATATCGTTTTTGGTGAAATAAAACTCATGATTCAGGAATTTCTTTGCCAATCTCGCAAAGAAACACATGTAGAAATAGGTGAGATGCATATCTCACCTATTCTGTGTGAATTTCACATTCACACGCTGTAATTAATTACCGGAAGTTGGGAGCAGCTCCGTCCCCCGCAAGCCTGTAGAAATAGCTGGTCGTTCATTACGCTATAAATGGCGTGCTTTATTATAATTTTTTTCTAACTTCAACGGCATTATTAAAATAACCGGTAAATATGCTGCCAATTCGAATGTTGGACTTCGTTGATAGTAATATTACGCAGACTTTGACGAGCTGGACTTATTTTTTGCACTTCCCCGTAACTGGCAGAGTAATTCGGGCTTTTTCAGGTGTCTTTTATATAGGTAGTAATGAGGGAGCTGCACTAAATTGCCGCTCTAGAGCAGCTCTAAAGATCAAGTAAGAGCTGCATTAGTGCCACTTAGGAAATCTGAATCGTAGCAGCACCATTGCTGCTCTATGGTGCTAGAGCTGTTCTAGAGCAGCTATGCGGTGCAGCTCGCTAATTTGCATATAAAAATGGACTAGAGCAACTCCACAGCTGCTCCAGTGTAACTCTGAAGCAGCTCTACACATAGAGCCGCATTATAGCAGTTCCATAAAAGGTTCAGGAGGGATAATCTAGAGCAGCTTCAGAACCACTCTGGATACCACATTCAAATATATATATATATATATATATATATATATATATATATATATATATATATATATATATATATATATATATATATATATACATATATATACATATATATATATATATATATATATATATATATATATATATATATATATATATATATATATATATATATATATATATATATATATATATATTTGAATGTGGTATCCAGAGTGGTTCTGAAGCTGCTCTAGATTATCCCTCCAGAACCTTTTATGGAACTGCTATAATGCGGCTCTATATGTAGAGCTGCTTCAGTGCTCTATATCATATAATCAATAGATACCCATTTAGATGTATATAATCAGGTATAACTTTTTTTAAATCATTCATAAATATCTATAAATCAGTTATTAATATCTATATAGATCATTTTAAAATCAATCATTGATATTGATAAATGGCTTATTGATATTAATAAATGATCTATAAAGAATTTAGAAATATCATTAAATCATTTATTTAAAGTGTTTGCATGCTTGCCATTATACCACCCCCCCCCCCCCCCCCCCATTCAAGTAAAATATATTCACTCTTCAAACACATAAGACAATAAAACAGGCATTAATATTTTCATTATTATTATATTATTATTGTAATTTTTACAAAATTATATTTATCATTATTATTAATAGTAATAAAAACAATAATATTAGTATTATCATCATTGTTATTAATATCATTATCATATTATACCAAAACAGCTAGTTCAGCCATGTATTTTTAGGTTCCTCATATTTGCACTTGAAAGGTTTTGTCATGCAATCATGCTGGACATATTTCATGTAAATATCTCAACATTTTGATCTTCTTGATAAAAAAATCTTGGGTGTTAGAATTATTGACTATATAATGATTCTTATTTCCTATAACAGATGGAGAAATTTCACTTACTTTCCTCTGATTTATGCACTTTATTTCCTACATCACTCTGAAGTGCCATGCTGACTGTGCTACCTAGCTCTGAATGAAAGGCGGTCTGGCAGCTAGTACATGCATGTGCCTATAGAATTTGACCCACAATCAAGGCCACTTGTGAGTTTTCAAAATTAATAAAAATGTATCTAAATATGAGGTAACATTGTATATATATATGTCAATGCTGCTTGGAGTATACAATTGCAACATATAAACAAGACGTAGGAATATTGAAACATTGTCTCTTAGGATTTCTTAAAGTGCATGCGCCCTAGATCTCAAAGCTAGAAATAACTAGGCCAGTCATTCTTGACTTGCCATTTCACAGAACCACAACTAATGTGGAAGCATGCAGCACAGAGGTGAATGTATCATCTATAAAAAGAATATATTACTTATTACTAATTGGAGAGGGATACAGTTAGGTAAGAGAATATACTGGACATTTTTTCTGACAAAATGATATTATAATTGCAGGGATGCAGTGTATATATATATATATATATATATATATATATATATATATATATATATATATATATATATATATATATATATATATATATATATATATATATATATATGTATATATATATATATGTATATATATATGTATATATATATATATATATATTATATATATATATGTATAATTATATATATACAGGGCTCGACATTGGTGCTTGCCCCATTGCCCCGGGCAAGTAGAATTTGTAAATTATAGCTGTGGGGCAAGTGAAAACTGCATCTTGCTTGCCCCCCTGGGAAAGAACATTTTGTATATTTCAGGTTTACTTTTGAGAATATTTTGTGGTCTGCCATCCAAGCTTGTCCTAGAAAATATGCTTCCACATGCCAGAACCATGTGTTCTACTTGGTTTTAAATGAAATATCATAAAATTATTATATACAATTTTTCAAGGGTTAGGGCAAGTGAATGTTGGAGTAGGGCAAGTGAAAATTGAATCTCACTTGCCCTACAGGGCAATTTGCTGCAAAAGTTAACGTCGTGCCCTGATATATATATATATATATATATATATATATATATATATATATATATATATATATATATATATATATATATATATATATATATACACATATATACACATGGGGATGGACAATATCAATTTATATGTGCCAGTGTTGTTTTGTTAGTTTTAAATAATAATGCCAATTACATTGTTGGGTGGAATCAGTAAGTCAGATTGGCACCACAGCTGCTCTGTTGCACCTCATACTTTAAGAATGTACCATGATAATTCAAGTACTAAGTATGAGCTGCACCATAGCAGCTTTGTTGCAGCAATGAATTTACCACCTAAGTAACTAGACAGTGCAATAGAGCAGCTTTATTGCATCTTGTACTTGTCTTAGATACAACTGAACTGCTCTGACTACTGATAGTTAGACTAGAGCAGCTATAGTGCAGCTTGTACTCATCAAAGCTGCAACATAGCTGCTCTCATCACTCACTGTTGCACTAAAGCAGATCTAGTGCAACTAAACCCCCTGAAAGCCACACTTAAAAGCAGCTGTGGGGCAGCTTCTAACCATCAAAGCTGCAACATAGCTGCTCTCATCACCTATTGTTGCACTAGAGCAGAACTAGTGCAACTTTCTCACTAATTCTTAAGAAGTTGCTGCATTGAAGCAGCTCCAGTCACCAAAAGAGAGTGGCTGCGATATTCATTGCAACTCAATTGCAGCTCTAGAGCCACGCTAGAGCTGCACTTCAGTGGCAACATTTTATTTTCCCTTGGGTTACTCGTAGGTATTGCAGCTTGGTGGTGGTGTTGAAGTAGAATAAAACTTCCACTAAATGATAATGGTTGAGGTAAGCATTTCAAATGATACCTTTAGTCCATATGAAACAATTATACCAAACACTAACCCTTCAAGGTTAAAAATTTTAATGTTAGACTAAATCTTTAAAGTAGGCCCTTTTCCTGATCCACCTACTGGCCACTGGATTTCCACTATGGCAGCCAGTTAACATGGCAACCAGATTATAAATGTAAATGTATTAACAATTTGTTTTTGTTATATTGTACCTTTTGCATCCCTTAACTGTTCCACTACCAGCTGTCTTAATTGTTAATACTAAAGAACGACATATAATACTGTAGATCTGGTTAATTTGGTGTGTCCTAAATTTGCCGATCTTACCATTTTCACAATTTGCCTAATCTTAATTTATCGATCGTGATCACATGCGATCGGCAAATCAAAAGCAGAAGTTAGTTGTTATCACATTGACCCTTTTACAGTACCCCCATTAGGAAAGAGATGCATATCTGCTTGTATTCTAATAACGTTATAATTAGGGGATTAAAGGGGCAAGGGAGGAGTTGGCACTACGAGTCAGTGTCTACTCTCATCTCGGATTTTGATGAGTGAAGTCAACAAACCGACACTAGTCGGTAACACCATCACTAACCCTTATCGAGATGTATTAAATGTGTCCAGTCTATTTGTCCCAGACTCTCTCCTCTCTGCGGGAAGAGCAGGGCTGACATACAGTTCTTCCATTCATGTCTCAAATTTGCCGATCTAAAGCTTTCCTAAATTTGCCGAATCTTATTTTACAGATCAAGTCTGATCCGTAAATATCGGCAAATTACAAACATCGCTAAATTAACAGAATTTACAGTATTCATGTGTTTGTTTCATTAACAATAGCTTTAGATGTGGGAGTTTGTGTAGTTAGGTTAATTTAAAATACTGCAACTTGGTGACCATGCCAAAATCAGGTTTAGATGACCCCTGACGATAACTACTGTTTCAGAATTAGATTCTTTACCCAAGAAAACCTACTTGTAGACAGCAGGATCATGTTTCTAGCTGATCTGGATGCTTGAATATGCAGAAATATAGTTTTCTGTAGTGGTCATCTTGAATTCCAATATGTCCGCTAGTTGCCATGGCAACTAGTGTGAACATGTATTCAGGTTACTAAGTTGGTGTTTAACTGTGTCAATGCAAAGTAACATGGGCCCAGTTCAGTAAAACGTCTTCACCTCTTGAGTGTTCCGCTAACTTGACAGTTGCAACTATAACATGTCTGAATAGTGCTGAAAATGTTTGATATTTTACTAAAAGGCGTTCTAGGTTCATATTCAAAAACGAAACTTTCATTAAACTAAAAACAAATTTGAGATAGAATAGACTTCTTGGCCTCTGTGTCCATGCTTACTAGTGAAAGTTACTGTATTACTCCCTACATCTATCATTTAAAAAAAACTTTCATTGAAAGTGGTAGAATTTAATCTTGATGCCAAACCTACAGTTTTGCATTAAGGCTTCCAAATAGCCTCTTTTTGACCTTGAACTCAAGGTCAAGGTCACAGTCAGTCATGGCACATGTTTCATTAGGTAGAGCATGGTATGCCCTCTAAAATGAGTGGTCACTTGTGTCATGAAGTGTATTCTTCGGATTTTTATGGCCAAATCTTCTACCCCCAACCCATCTTTTTTCCAGTATGTTTGCCCTAAAATTGGTCACCAGATTAATCCTGGGGTGGTCTGCTTAACCGGTTCTAGAAAATTTCTGACCGTGTCCCCAAATGGTGGCACGGTACTTTCATAAATCCCAGATACTCCCCTTTCATTTGAAACCAAGAAAAAAGAGCTACTCGGTGGGGTAATTAAACTCTCATTTTAGAGCCTTTTGAGGATTTGGCCGCTAGACTATATAGGTTATGTAAAGGATTTGGCTTCTATTAAAAGTAATATGTTATAACAATATCCAATAAGTTGCTTAAACATTACAGGTCTCAGTCCTATAGCATTCCCATATACAATACTCATATCTTTATATATGGTTTTCAGCACGTAATACACTTGTAACGTCTTCAATGGTGGTTTGGTAGTCTTGATGGCAAATCATACTATATCAGACAGACAAACTAAAGAATGTGGATAAGCATAATCACCCGCCTTAGGTTATGCATGATGTAATCTTATCATTATCACCTGCTCTCCTGTGATTCTCAATGCTGATTGGTCAATAGGTGTCTGATCTAGAGATCACGAATATTGAACCTTTGAAATTCAATATTACCACTTACCAACAGAATAATTGATGTTACCACTTGACCAGCAATCTGAAATTCATTATTACCACTTGGTGCACCAGCATAATTGATATTACCCCTTTACCAGCAACCTGAAATCAATTCAATATTACCACTTGGTGCACCAGCATAATTTATATCAGCACTTGACCAGCAATCTAAAATTAATTCAATATTACAACTTGGTGCACCAGCATAATTGATATCAGCACTTGACCAGCAATCTGAAATTAATTCAATATTACCACTTGGTGCACCAGCATAATTGATATCAGCACTTGACCAGCAATCTGAAATTAATTCAATATTACCACTTGGTGCACCAGCATAATTGATATCAGCACTTGACCAGCAATCTTTTGGCCAATGTGGACATTGATGGGTAGATAGTGGATTCAGGGGCCATAAAGGGATTTACTTAACTGTTGAATTGAAGATGCTGCCTAAAATATCTTCAACGATATATGCAACTCTAATTTGTCCATGATTGCCAGATATACATGGGAACAATTTTGGCATACATGGATGTTATACTGGAGCGAGCTGAAACAAATGTATATTTAAGGGTTGCAATCCAAAGTAGGTGTACGATGATGTAGTGATTTCGATTACGACCAAGTTGCCAAAAATTCTGATTCAAAATGCCTAAGGTCTTACGTATCTATTTTTGTGACTAGAGGATTAACATTATGTTTCACTAAAGGTTTCTGGTAAGTGTTGTTTTGGAATCCTTTACTGTGCATTATTTCAAGGTGGTTTGTGTATGATAGCTTTGAGGTATACCTCACAAGCGCTTTAGATAGGATTGCGTCTAGCTTTTACGTTTTTGATGCTAAATGTGTCTTTTTGATTAGCTTTTCCACGTTTTCACTCCAACTTAAAGGTCACTTGTATTTGCGTTCTCCTTTGTCTATTTTACTCATCCAAGCACGAATTATGCGAAGGATGCTGTTTGCTTTCATATAATTTGGGCTATTTGACATTACTTTACCTATAAGTGTCTTTAAGTTTTCTTTTCCTTATGCTTTGTATCAGTGTTTATGTTGTATAATCTAGATGTGACGCATAATTTCAAATCTTTAAAGCGATATTCTATAAACATACATGTAAATATACTCAAGATATTAATGGGTTAAAGGTGCTTTTATTTGACATTCGTTCTCATACCCTATAGATTGCAGCACTCATATATCGGTTATGATGTATACTATATAGACATACGTGTATCCTGTACTAAGTTCCCCACCTTACATGTGCGTATATATATATATATATATATATATATATATATATATATATATATATATATATATATATATATATATATATATATATATATATATATATATATATATGTGTATTGTTATCATGTGTCATCTTGTATCCTGATTCTTCGACAAAAGCAATAAAATATTGCCTCAGCCTCTTGACTAGAAGCATTGCTGCTAACAAGATGCCTTGTCCGTGTTGTCTCTAATTCACCAGCATCAGAGCACAGCAAACAGATGAACACTTATCTAATCTAATCCAGACAAAGTCCGATACAAGGCGATAGGAGTGGAGATGAATGTAGTGGAAAGTTGTATGAAGCTAGTGGCGCTGGGCACAACACAGCGCAAAGGTTAGGCAAGTATGGAAGAAGAATGGATCCGTGTGCCAAAATAGAGGCCGGCGCACGAATCCATGTCTCAGAGGGAATGGTTAAAGATGTAACAGTTATGACATATGAGGAAAATGGGTAGTGAGTAAAAGCAATTTAGTGATCGTATAAATATATAAGTACACCTGGGAAAAGAAAGAAAAGGTCTGATTTGGAAAATATTTGTTACTGAAATACCATGAAGCTGAGAATATGGGGAATTCAAAAACATTAATCAGAATTTGCCCCCCAATATGGTATGAGCAACCCTCTGGGTCATGGACTATAAAGTGTGATCTGCTACTTGATATTAAAGTACGTTATTTCATAATCATATTTGTATGGTTATCAATTTGCCAACTCCTGTGAAATATAATTGCCCACTCCAAACCTATATTCTCACCGGACCCCTGGTGGCCAGGATTGGAACTGAACAAAACGGCGCGAAAAAAGGCCCAATATTGAACCGCGAGAAATCTCAACCAACGTATAACTGTCAACTCCACTGATTTGAGCAGTACTCTCCTGATTTCAGACCTCAAATATGATCTCTACTGATACGCACCTGATTTGAAGAAATCTTCAGATTAGCTACTGATTTGCCAACTTTTAAAAAGCATCCACTCTTCTTCAAAAATAAATTTACTTTCTAGCCAAGAGCCAAAAATTTCATAATATGCTGAACATAGAAGTATTTGATCTTGAAAGATCACACAGTGTAAGTGTTGATGATGATGATATTTTCAGTTACAAAGCTACCTGTATGTTCTTGATAACTCTGTGTATATCATCATGCAGCAATAATGTGATCTTCTACACAAAATTAAAGTTATCCCATTAACATACGTGTACATGGTTATCAATTATAAAGGCGCACTCCTTAAGCACAAGTACAAGTACTAACCTCTCCCCTAGTGGCCAGAATTGGAACTAAACAAAACGAAAGCAAAACAAGCCGCAATAATAAACCGCCTGAAGTCTCCTGATTTTGGAGTGTTGAATGTTGACAGGTATGCCGACGTAAATGCACAATATCAATTGAACATTCCATAACGCACACGTACCCTGATTTAAGAACTTATGGCCAGTTTAAAGATATTCTCTGTCAGGACTAGTGAGCGACATCGCCGCGTAGACACACGTGTAGCCAAGCGTCCAGAAAAGAAGTGGAGCAGAGAACCACCCACAGCTTCACTTATTGCGACATCTAAAATGTAAGTAGACGGGCGCGAAAATATACAGAAAATTTTCCCATAAATTGTGATAATACACGCTATCAATCTCACGCATAACTTAAATTTTTGGCCGCTCCGTTTCATAGATTAACTCGCTGCCAAAAACGGGCTGTTTGCAACTTTTGATTTGGCGACCGCCGGCAGTTTGTAGCAGTGATTTATGTGTAGTGTACTCGAAGCCCTAGTGGCTTGGACCAATACTAATGATAAAGTAATGATAAAGGGAGCAGACTGGCCTACTTGCTGAGAAAAAATGAAGGATTTTTCAGAGTCAGCAAAATCAGTAGCTAATCAGTAGATTTCTTCAAATCAGGTGATCAATCAGTAGATAGCATTTTTGTGGTCTCAAATCAGTAGAGTTGACAGGTATGCCATAGATAGAGGCGATAGCTGGCTGTTTATCAAAGCACCAGATAGAGTTTGCTCCGTACCATATCACTATCAGAACACCACCACGCCATCTCGTGGCAAGCACAGAAACTAAAAGACAAATCATCGTCACCGTCACCAAATACGGAATGCTCTGTACCATATCAGAATCAGAACCAGGGCACAACCATGCCATCTCTTGGCAAGCACAGAAACTAAAAGACAAATCATCGTCACCGTCACCAAATACGGAATGCTCTGTACCATATCAGAATCAGAACCAGAGCACAGCCATGCCATCTCGTGGCAAGCATAGAAACTAAAAGACAAATCATCGTCACCGTTACCAAGTACAGAATGCTCTGTACCATATCAGAATCAGAACACCACCATGCCATCTCGTGGCAAGCACAGAAACTAATTTTAAGACAAATCACCGTCACCGTCACCAAATACAGAATGCTCTGTACCATATCAGAATCAGAACCAGAGCACAACCATGCCATCTCGTGGCAAGCATAGAAACAAAAAGACAAATCATCGTCACCGTTACCAAATGCAGAATGCTCTGTACCATATCAGAATCAGAACCAGGGCACAACCATGCCATCTCGTGGCAAGCATAGAAACTAAAAGACAAATCATCGTCACCGTTACCAAATGCAGAATGCTCTGTACCATATCACAATCAGAACATTACCATGCCATCTCGTGGCAAGCATAGAAACTAAAAGACAAATCTTCGTCACCGTCACCAAATACAGAATGCTCTGTACCATATCAGAATCAGAACCAGGGCACAACCATGCCATCTCGTGGCAAGCACAGAAACTAAAAGACAAATCACCGTCACCGTCACCAAATACAGAATGCTCCGTACCATATCAGAATCAGAACATTACCATGCCATCTCGTGGCAAGCATAGAAACTAAAAGACAAATCTTCGTCACCGTCACCAAATACAGAATGCTCTGTACCATATCAGAATCAGAACCAGAAGGACTCAATTCTAGAAGGGAAAGTGTGCATTGAGCATGTAATATTTTGATGGAAAACGCGAAGTTGTGCGGAGAAAGGCGCCCGCGACCGCATGTCAATGGCTGTTAAAGTATTATCTCACTATACTCTATTGATAACTTGAACAATTGAGCTTTTGTTGTAGTTAGATATGATCCCATGATATGTTGTGTGCTTCATGCACGAGTCCACCCAGCTGAACGGCACCAGCCCACCCTGCCCCCCCCTCCCCCTGATTGTTGGCGCGCAATAGCTCAAAGAGACTGGCACTAGTCTATTTAATGGAAAATTCACGCGCACATGTCTCAAGGGACTGGCATGCTAGTCTATCCACTGAGTTCCCACACACGCTGGCGAGGGCGCCGAACAACACTGCAACAAGTAATCTCCATTTTCTTATGAGTAATTAAGAGACTAGCGACGCCAAATATACAACATTTTATTGACAGACAATCATAATAGGATGATTTTAAACTGGATAAAACGCATCATATATTTAAATAGGAAAAAAGTACCAGACGATGACGTCACTTTGTATTCTGTAAAAAAGTACCAGACGATGACGTCACTGAATCACTTCGCATGCGGTCACCGAACAACATAGGTGTATCCCAACACTTCGCCAAGAAAATTTCCGAAAAATAACACGCCCATGACCAACATATAGGGCGCCCAAACACTAACGACGCCAAGGATTCACTATTCCACTGACAGACGATAATAAAAGAAAGCTTAGAAGTGTGTAATAAACGCATTGTCGGGTTATTTGTGTGGTCAAGTGATCACTGGCTGTCCCCTTGATGCGCTAAGATATTTAACAGGAGATGGCTGAGCGCAGTCAAAATAGCTGGTATCGCGATCAAGATCGCAAAATTCAAAGAATTGGCGCCCGCACGTCCAGGGCACAACCATGCCATCTCGCGGCAAGCACAGAAACTAAAAGACAAATCCTCGTCACCGTCACCAAATACAGAATGCTCTGGACCATATCAGAATCAGAACCAGGGCACAACCATGCCATCTCGTGGCAAGCATAGAAACTAAAAGACAAGTCACCCTCGTGCAAGGTCAAGATAGATAAATTGTATAGTATATTGTAATAAAATGCAATTACTAGTAAAGGACATAAGCAGACATGTACTGATGGCGTTGATTGCAGCAGCAGCAGCAGCAGTTGTAGTAGTAGTAGTAGTAGTAGTAGTAGTAGTAGTAGTAGTAGTAGTAGTAGTAGTAGTAGCAGCAGCAGTAGTAGTAGTAGTAGTACAGTAAAGGCATTTAATTCCTGCACCAGTCGACCGGACATTTGCCAGTGCCTGTTAGTGCAAACACCCATGGATTACATGTCAAAGAAGTACACCAAGCACATCAATGAACCACTTAGCTTGCAAATCAAAGCCACTTTTAGTTGTTAGGTTATCTATGCATCCATCAAAAGAAATTGTGATGGAAATTAATGTCTATGTATAATAAGAACAACCTCATGCCCATACGTCACTTTGTGTGTGCTTCCATGAGTGCGTACATTTATCTATTATGAAGTCGAAACATGGAATTACCCCGTGTTTGAATGAACAGTATGGTTCCTTTAGAATAATAGTGAAACAATACATGTATTGTTTTTACATTTCCTTAACAAGCAAGAGAACGGCCCAAGGAAAGGTCCAATTGTTTTTCTTTGTTTTTCTTGGGGGGGGGGGGGGGGGAGGAGGGCATATCTTTATAAAATGCTTACTGGCCAACTCATTCCCATTCTTTCCACGTTCTTTTCATATCTTGACTTTATTCCCAAAACATTTTTATAGGTGTGTGTGTTTGTGGTTCCTCCACTACCCTATCCTCATTAATACTTTTAGCCTTAAAAAGTTATAACCAAGTATGTAAATTATAATGACCAAAATTCATGAAGAATATCTTTCACCAACATGAACCAAATTAGGACGAATGCATATGACGCACGCTATGACATACTTTAACTTAAAAATAGATATTACCAAACGAAAATAATTTTGAGTAGAAATGATCTAATATATCAATACCGAGTACGGAAGATGGATGTCTTCCTTTTAAGAGGAGTCTGTGCCGTTTGGTTAGGGTTTGAACCGAGACATATGTACCCGAATGGTCATGGTAATCAGTCGGCAAGAAAGCGTGAAGTTACCCACTTTCCTTCAGCCGTATTCACGATTTTACTGACGAGAAAGTTCCAGTGGAGATTGTGTATATCGTAACTATGGTTCATTCTTTATTGATGTTCAATTTGTTATCGTCTTTATTGATAATCCATGGTAATTGATCTATTACTCTTTGTTATTTTATGTAACACATTAGCAATTTCCTTACTCTCAATGTTACAACGGATTGACCTGAATAAATGGAGACAATAAAAAACAGCTGTTTACAGCGAATTAAAAAAAAAGTTCCAGTGGAGATAGGGTTGGCCGACAGGTCTGTGAATTAAAGCGCCATCTATTTGGGGAATTAGACATCACATTATCAGGTGGTGAGTTGATGTTGTGGTACGCACACTCGGCTACGGCGCTGACGATACGGGTTCGAAACCCGCTTAGGGTGCTGTTCTAGGAAATTTGAATGTAGCTGCGTTTACCTTTGCAAAATAGTTTACTGACATAAAAACGATCAATTCATTTAACCCTTTACCCACCGATAACTTTTTAAAGGTTCTTAAGTTATGTATAAACATATATATATATATATATATATATATATATATATATATATATATATATATATATATATATATATATATATATATATATATATATATATAAATATATATATATATATATATATATATATATATATATGTATTTGTATATGTATATATATATATATATATATATATATATATATATATATATATATATATATATATATATATATATATATATATATATATATATATATATATATATGTACAATGATTTTTATTCCATTGTAGACATTTATGTATACAGATGTTTCGTAAGAGTAACGATTATTCTTGAACATTAGAATATATACCAATGTCTTTTAAGGTTTTATACTAATAGTGAGGCATATTTATCAAAGACAGATGTTCTCTTCATATCATAGTTAGCTATGTATTTGTCTATTCTGTTCATATAAGAGTAAGCTATTTATTGTTCTACAAGCCTTGTGTTTTTGAGAGAGAATAGTGTTTTAGATGAGGTACTTTACCTTTATGTCGGAATCTATTAATATGCTGCTTTGCTACTGAATACAATGTATCTAATATATATCTCTTCTATCAGGACTCAAAATATCTGTGTCTGTCAGCTTGAAGTCCTTGGAGCCTTCTTTTCTCAATAAAATATTCAGTTTGGTCCACAAGAGTTGGACATCTGGACTACTCTAGGGAACATGCTTGACTGGTTCTATATATTCATTACAAAAAGAGCAGATATCAGTCTGTACCTACCTGGACTGTTTCAGTTTCCTTTTATATGTCAGTAGAGTACAGCTTAAAATGGGATATTGAAAAAGTGTAAATTTACTAAAAAAAAAAGATATTCCAATGTTGTCAGAGTTTTCGCCAGTCTTCAATTCCTACCTGTTTCACTAGGCATACATTCCTTTTTCTCACCCATAATGGGAGCATGCTCCGATTCTCAGGCTCCCTCCTCCCAAATCTCCCTACGCCGACCACAGATGATCACCTTTTTTTCAAAAAGACCCCCTCTTCAATGATTTTGAATTCCTTAAGCACCCCACCCCCACTAATTCTTTTTTTAAAATATTGACCCCTATATGTTTTTCTTTCGTTTTTCTGACCGCACATACAATGCTTCTACATAAGGACCCTCCTACAAAGATTTTGAAATTTTATAGGACCCCCATCACCTTTTTAAATAGCCCCATATACATCCTTTCCTCACATCATCTGCATAGTGGGTAGATCCCCATCATTTGATAGCAGTAATATTATAGGGGCTTTAGTATGTACACAGAGGAGGGCCACGGACCCCCCCCCCCTACCCCCCAGAATGCTGATAATTTTCTAGTTCAATTTCTTTGGTAATAACTCAATTTGTAAATATCCAATTGCAAAAAAAGACCCAGCTTACTCTAGCTGTAGAAAACATATCCTGGGAAAACAAAATACAACTAAAACACAGTTTCTTCACTTTTACAATACATCTTTTTAATTTTCTCATAAATACATATTTCAAAAAAGAATATCCTGAACATGCACAAACTGCAAGGTCTGGAAGGATTAATCTAATCCAGAACTTGTAACAAAAGTGTACGTACTCTTTTAAGAACATATCAAATGAAATAAACAACATTTAACTGTATTTCTCACAAGCGCTATTCACAAATCCAAACATTCATCATTTTCATAACAAGTGGGTTTTTGCATCACTGCTTTCCTTCTGGAATAGAATATAAAGCACATCCAAATTATTGAAAAACAAACAAAAACACATTCAAATCCGTTCCAGAATATTGCTATAAATCACACACTAAATTTGTTTTCATTTCACACCAGTAGCCCCGACAGAGGATGACTATTTTGACTATCTTGTTCAAAAAGCATTGTTTTGATATTATATACATGAGAAATAATCACCTGAATCTAACCAACAACTTTCCTTAAAATTTTGTTGATTCCGCCCTCATCCCAAAACTATTCTCATAAGTATGATAGATCCAGATGACACGTTTTATATCCTGACAGGGGTATGTGAGAAAGTTGCCAGTGACTTGCAGTTGCGTGGTGGTTTTCAATGACATGCCGGTTTCCCTTCACCATATGCTACTGGCTAGCCACAATTTAAACTAAATATATCAGAAAAAGAGACAATATTCAAAATTCCAAAAAAAAAAAAAAAAAAAAAAAAAAAAAAAAAAAAAAAAAAAGAAAAAGAAAGAAAGATATTCAAAATCCCACTTTGCAAGTGTTTCTCTATGCTTCAATGGACTTACACATTAGAAATCTGTGTTCATATTTCATCATGTAGAATGTGCAATCTGTGTCTGTTGCATCCCATGGGTTTTCAATGACCTTTCTAGGAGCTGCCTAAAACCAGTTTTAACCTCTAACTAGGCAGACTTTTCATTTTACTGAAATCTCAGTTATGGCCACTTGGAGACCCCGATTCAAACAAAAAAATAATAGTTTAGATTAATCAAAATGTCCCGTAGAATGGAGAACTTCACAGGTATATATACTCAAATTTTCATATTTGTCAATATGGAGGGGAATAGCAATTAAAATAAATTGAGTACAACTTATGATTGGAATAAATAATATACAGTTAATAATAATTCATTTGTGGTTTCAGGCAAGATACCAAAAAGTGAACATATTTCATTCTAGGACACTTCATATTTTTTTCTAGTGGCATTTACCGATAAGTTATAACCTATAATATAGCCTTGTGTAATGTTACCATTTTATAATACCTCCATAAAGAAAATACAGGCAGAATAAAACAATGGATACATTCTCCATTCTACAGTAATTCCATCACTTTTTTTGCAACTACACAAAACCCTGCTTACCCTGGACAAATAGGGACTAAGCAAAGGTGTCCGAGGTAACAAAATCCAAGTTACGCTATGAACATAAAGTAGATCGGAATGATTTGGGACCAGTGCATTTGTCCGGGATATGTAAAATCCAAGGTAGGCAAGTCTGAGGTAATCACGTTTTTCTGTGATAAGTGTTCTTGACTCTCCAAAGTCTCCATACCTCTCCCTGGCTACCATCGGAACAGAGCTGCCCCCAAAGCCAGGTCGTCTAGCACAGAGAGTGCCAATTATTTCACTCACTCCTCATCCTCACAAATTGCCAGCGTCTCTATTAGGTAAATTGGTAGTTTTCCCCGGGTACAATTTGCCAGTAACTTTAGGTTAATTAGTAATTTTCCCCAAGGAACATTCTTAGCAGTTTGTGGAATATTTGTTATTCACTTCGTTCTTTTATATCAAATCATCCCCATCAGGGCTCAAGCTTACATGCCCTGAAGTTTTCTGTCTTTTTTCTACCTTAATCCAATGGATAATTATGAGAATTTCATTAAGTTCTAGTACAGTTAAATTAGGTCTGAATTAACTGCCAATAATGCAATCATCATTAATTAACTTTGCTGCAGCAATTAACTTTGTCAACAACAGTGAATTCTCTAAACCTTCCCAATGAAGAAGCTACTTTCTTTCAAAGCATAAGGACCCAAAGATTTGTGAAAACCATCTAAACCCTGTGATGTTGGTATTCATTGGATAGCTCTTTCTGAGTACTCTCAGACGAGTACCCAGGTGCCAGGGTTTCAGTTATTTTTCAGATTTTTTGCATCATTTTGTATTGTCCAAATAAGCCACCAGCAGCATAACGGTTACTAGGTTTCCCCAGGAACATTTTAGCATTTTGTGATTTCTTTTAAATTATTAACTACCAGTTTGAAGTTTTCTGTCTTTATCCTACCATACACCAATGGATATTCATTCATGATAATTTCATTAAGTTCTAATAATTGCAATTATGTCTAAATTAACTGCCAACAAATGCAATCATCATCAATCAACCTTGATGCAGCAATTAACTTTGTCAAAATTAGTGAATTACCTTAACCTTTCCAATGCTGAGGCGACTTTCGTCCAAAGCAAAAGGACAAGCCCAAAAGTATTTAAGGTCCAGGCGACTCTTGTGAAGAAGATATCCGGGCATGAAGACTTAACCCATTAATACTCACAGCAGCTAAATCAGCCTGACATTTTTGATGAAATCTTTCTGGCTTTAGCAAAATTGGCAAAATATTTGAAGGAGAAATGTTGATCAGAACATTACCAACAACTCTTCTTGAAATATTTTGTAAAATCATTCTCAATTCAAAAGTTATTGCGAAAGGTATCTAAGATCCAGACGACAATTTCTGTAGGAACGCTTAAGCCTTAATGGTTTAAGATTCCCCAGTTTCCTCCACTTATAACCACTAATAACCAAGCGACCTTGATATGACAAAAGAACACGACGCCAGAAATCCCAAATCTAAATCTCCATCATCATTTGCATAACTATAGGGGGAAAGTTTAACCCATTAATGCTCACAGCGGCCAAAAGCAGCTTGACAATTTTGGTGAAATCTTTAAGGTATAAGCAAAATTGGGGAAAAATTTGATGGAGAAATGTTAATCAGAGCACTACCAATAACTCTCCATCAAATGTTTTGTAAAATAATTCTGAATTCCCTGGTTATTGTCAAAGATATCATAGATCCAGAAGACAACTCCTAGGCATTAATGGGTTAAATCATTGACAACTGTGTGACCCAAAAAAGTCTTGACTTCTTAAAAATTCTTTCCAACAAAAACTTATTTCAGGAAAATATCTGAAGGAGAAATGTCAATTGAAGGCAACCAACAACTCTCCTTCAAATATTTCCTGAATTCACAAGTTATTTCTGTATAAGTATTTTTACAGAAGTATCAGACCTCAATGGTACAGCTCATGGGAGCCTTTAGAATGCACAGGCTTACTCAAAAGCCTACTTGCACTGGAAAGGCAGATGATGTGAGTCTAGGCTCCACTGCAATTAAATATTCACTACTCAAATGTCTCATTTATCACAATCATCATCATCATCATCTTCATCATCGTCATCATCATCAACAACAACAGGGCTCAAAATTAACTTTTAAGTCTATTTGTGACGTAAAGGCAGATGATGTGTACTTAGGCTCCACTGCAATGCAGCATTTGCTATTCATATAACTCATTTCATCACCATCATCATCCTCATTACAATCATCATCATCATCAGCATCCTCATCAACAGGGCTCGACATTAACTTTAACCCATTCACACTCAGAGATCCCCTAGAAAGTACCGTCTGCTACTTTCATGCTTTTCAAAATAACTTGGGAATAAAGCAAAAGATCACAAAATATTTGAAGGAGAGTTGTTGTTTGACTTCTCTTTAACATTTCTACATTAACTATTTCCCCAAAAACGCTTTCGTTAGAGAAATATTTCCAAAATTGTCGGGCCTGTTTTGGCCGCAGTAAGCATTAATGGGTTAAAGTCCACTTGTGCTGAAATGTCAGATGATGGGTATTTAGGCTCCACTGCAATGGAATATTTGCTACTCATGTGTCTTTCATCATATCATCATTTTGTTTTTTATGACACTTTTTACCTGCCCTACTGGGGTTTTAACAGATCAGTTCAGGACCCAGTTGCATAGAACATCAGGGGATAAGAAATGCTTCCAGACGTTCCAGTTTAGGAATCTCTTAGGTTTGTTTCCATAATCGTCAAGGTTTCCCTCAATTTTATCCTTAACCCACTGAAGTTTAAGAGTAACTCTTGAATTTTCTGTCTGGATCTTTTATACTTTTGACAATAACTTGAAAATTAAGAATATTTCACGAAATATTTGCAAGAAAGTTGTTGGTCATGTTCTGGTTAACACTTCTCCTCCTAATATTTTCCCAACTTTTATTTTAATTTCCTATAAGGTATCATCAAAGCTTGTAGGCTGCTCTTGGCCGCTGTAAGCATTAATGGGTTAAGATAACCTCATGGATACAATCAACAGAGAATATATTAGGCCTGAGAGAAAATGTGAAGGAAATCTAAACTTCAGGAAGTTTTATGCAACCGAGCCCAGACCTTAATGTCAAGCCCGCATCTCCAAGACCACCACCACCACCATCATCATCATCATCATCATCATCATCATCATCATCATCATCATCATCATCAGTGTCCTTCTCCTCCTCGTCGTCCTCATCATTCCCTAATAATATCAGCTATGCTTCACTGTTGTCAATGGCAACCGCCTCTCGCAGCCTCCTCCTCTCTCTCCTTTATCCACGCCTCTATCTTGGCTTTGATTTCTGTGGCTGAAAAAAGGAAGAATTTTCTTTAATAATTAATTCAGCATTCTTGGGAACCTTTTTCTGCTCTACGTGAAAATATGCTCGAAAATGAAATAGAAGTGTAAGAATTTGATAAGAAATTTAAAAAAAATGGATTTAACTTTTATGGCTGAAAATAGAAAAAAAAATCATAATGTCAAAAATGAAATATAATTATAATAATTTGATAATGAACAAAAATGGATTGAATTTACATGACTGACTATATCAGATTTTTTTCTTATAATCCAAAAATGAAATAGAATTGTAAGTATTTAATAAGCAACAATAAATGGTTAAAACTTATGAGTGATAATATAGGATTTTTTTTCATATGATCCACAATGGTATATCATATCAAGTTCTTGCTGACCACATCAAACCTATGCCGGTCGCTGATGCTGGGGGAAAAAACATCTGCTGTTTTGTATGAGGTCAAGGTCACATATGACTAGGGATGGGGACCGGAGACCGGTCCACATGTGATACCGGCCTGAGCATTGCGGTTAACCGGTCTGAAACCGGACCTCACTCCATGCGGTTCGGTTTTCTATGCACGCTGGAGGCGTAATAAAACTGTCACCACCTACCTCCTGCTGGCCTCACAATGTCTGTCAAGTGCGCCGATCAAATAGCCATTTCAAAGTCACGATGAATGGCGCTTCCTGTTCTCTGGCCACTTTCACTATGCGCAGAAGCCTTCTGAGCATAGAGAAACTGGCCAGGGAACTAGTATATAGGAACTTACAAGTTCAGGCAAGTTCAGCCACGCATTCCATGGCGTAGTTTCATAGCCAAGAAATGTCATTAATAAACCGTTTAGGAAACCGTGATAAAACCGAACCGTAGAAGCAAAACCGAAAACCGAACCGAACCGTAGAATTCTCAACGGTCCCCATTCCTACATATGACAGATGACTCACACTTTCTCCACTAGGTGTCACTAGCAGCAGGAGGGAACTTAAGAGAAGTCAAAAGAATGTGTACTGCAGGGGTGTCACATCGCCTCGTGAGGACAACAGCATGGAACGGCGAACCTCAGTTAGCCAATCACAGCTTAGATCTTCAAGTGAGGTATAATGATATGAAAAGGTTACCTGGTATAAGGTCCTCCTCCTTGAGGGCCTGCCGACTGAAGGGGTCCGTCTGTGAGTTGAGTAGATGGCGCATGATGATCGCTCGCTCCATGATCGTCCCGCTCGGCAGAATCACAGGATCTGTCATCAGCGTATCCATCAGAGGATCTGGAAACGATAAAACGATTCATTTCATTTTTATCTAGAATTAATCATTCATTCATTCATATTGTAAATATATATAAATATATATATATATATATATATATATATATATATATATATATATATATATATATATATATATATATATATATATATATATATATATATATATATATATATATATACTGTAGAACACTAAATTCACGCGTGTCCCAAGTATAGCGAATTGGGGAGTTTTGCATCATAGCGTATCTTTATATTAGCGTCTCTTTACCATAGCCCCCGCCGCTGACAGCGCCATCTGTCGCAAAAAAGACTAACTAATTTGAGCAGAGAATGCAGTTTGATTGAGCATTCTCTCAAAAGGGGGCGCCCGTATATACTTTGTTTTCTGGACCGGGACAGTTGAAGGGGGGGGGGGGGGGGGATGATAGTAGACCGTTGCCCTTAATTTCAATCAGTTTAAAAAATGTCACAGTTCATATCATTAACATACATTGAATACATTCTTTATCTTTAAAAAATCATCATGTCATATCATTTTATCTCACCAGTCTTCTCAAACTAAATTCCAAATTCACTTTGGCACATTACAGTTATCATTTGGCAGTCTTCTCAATCTAAATTCATTTTGATAAAAGTGTTTTAAATCTAGCTTTAAATGATGTTAAAAGTTACAGTATTTAAAAGTCACAGTCCAGGTTGACAGAAGCCAGAATACTGAGCTCTTAATCTAATGCTGCCAGAGTGAAGCAACCAGATGGACTTTCTAAATTTGGCATTTGTTTGTGTGTAAACAGGGCCGCCGGAACAATAGCTGAGCACCTATCCTTCTGGTTGCTATGTGCAACACTCAGTATTCTGGCTTCTGTCAACCTGGACTGTGACTTTTAAATACTGTAACTTTTAACATCATTTAAAGCTAGATTTTAAACACTTTTATCAAAATGAATTTAGGCCAGAAAAACACAAAAAAAGAATGGTTCAAGAAGGGCTACATATGCTTCATGTCTGTACTAGTGGCGCTAGGGTTTCAGCAGGGCTACGTATCTTCTATTAGATTTACTAGTGCCGCTATCTAGCGGCCACCACTAAAACGAAAATTGACGTCAGCGCCACCAGTGGCTAAAAAAAAAGACAAAAGTACAGCGTTTTTATACATAGCGAAGCGGCGGCACCAGACGCTTTGTACGCTATATATAAACATGCGCGGAAATTTTGTGTTCTACAGTATATATATATATATATATATATATATATATATATATATATATATATATATATATATATATATATATATATATATATATATATAAATATAAATATATATGTATATATGTATATATATATATATATATATATATATATATATATATATATATATATATATATATATATATATATATATATATATATATATATATATATATATACATATGCTAAGACTAGGTTGTTTTGTGGTACAATTATATCTAGTGATTTGTCTCGAATGCTGGTTACAACCAACAACAGGTCTGCCACAGGTCTGCCACTAACCTGTGGTCAGACCTTGGAAATTGAAACATCAACCTGTGTCAAGGTGGAATACCTGAAGTATTATCATTCGTGAGTCCAAATTGTAAATCTCCCTACAAATGTCTTATGCCAAATTGTAATAGAGCTTATTGGCCAAAATCCAAGGTTGACCATGTTTGACAAAATTTGGTCCACCATAGTCATGTGACACATCAAAATGTGTGCATGGTATGTTACCACAAACGCCTATATGGGTGTGTGGCATCAGAAGGGTTAAAAGGATCTATATGTAGTGAATACCTTTGAATTCCTCTGGTATCTCACTGTATTTGGGTGTCCTGAAGGGTGGTTTTTGAGGGATTGGGTGTCTAAATGACACCTATATCCCCTGCTGGCTAAGACTATGTTACCCCTGGTTAAAAGGATCTGTACAATCTACCCAGCTGCAAAATGGGTACCTAGCATTAATAAGGCAGTGCTTAGAGCGTGTGCGCTATATGCTGCCAGTTGCTCTGGAATATCCCCCGGGGGATTGAAATAGTTTCTGTATGTACAGTGCCTGCTAGGGGAGGAAGGTCGTGTGAGCACTTCGGTGGATACAAGACTATAAACCGAATACCTTTACCTTTACGTAGGGAATACCTTTGAATTCCTCTGGGATCTCACTGTATTTGGGTGGAATACCCAAAGTCAACTCTTGTGAGTCCAAATTGTAATTATCTCTACAAATATCTTATGCCGAATTGTAATGGGGCTTATTGACCAAAATCCAGTACCAGGTTGATCATGTTTGACAAACTTGTAAAGATTTGGTCCACCATAGTCATGTGACACATCAAAATGAACCTTGAACCCAGCACAACATTCTGACAGCCAAGTGCCTAATTCTTTAGCTCTGTAGGGAGGAGGTCTTTTAGACTGGCAAGCCAGGCTCTTCTTTAGCTCTGTAGGGGAGGAGGTCTTTTAGACTGGCAAGCCAGGCTCTTTTTTAGCTCTGTAGGGAGGAGGTCTTTTAGACTGGCAAGCCAGGCTCTTCTTTAGCTCTGTAGGGAGGAGGTCTTTTAGACTGGCAAGCCAGGCTCTTCTTTAGCTCTGTAGGGAGGAGGTCTTTTAGACTGGCAAGCCAGGCTCTTCTTTAGCTCTGTAGGGAGGAGGTCTTTTAGACTGGCAAGCCAGGCTCTTCTTTAGCTCTGTAGGGGAGGAGGTCTTTTAGACTGGCAAGCCAGGCTCTTCTTTAGCTCTGTAGGGGAGGAGGTCTTTTAGACTGGCAAACCAGGCTCTTCTTTAGCTCTGTAGGGAGGAGGTCTTTTAGACTGGCAAGCCAGGCTCTTCTTTAGCTCTGTAGGGAGGAGGTATTTTAGACTGGCAAGACAGGCTCTTCTTTAGCTCTGTAGGGAGGAGGTATTTTAGACTGGCAAGACAGGCTCTTCTTTAGCTCTGTAGGGAGGAGGTATTTTAGACTGGCAAGCCAGGCTCTTCTTTAAACGAATTGAATTATCTCACATGCATGCATGCGTGCATGGTTCTCTAGGTTATGTAACCACAAACGCATATATGGGTGTGGCATCAGAAGGGTTAAAAGGATCTATATGCAGAGAATACCTTTGAACTCCTCTGGTATCTCACTGTATTTGGGTGTCCTGAAGGGTGGTTTTTGAGGGTTTGGGTGTCTAAACGGCACTTATATGTCCTGCTGGCTAAGACTATGATACCCCTGGTTAAAAGGATCTATACGTAGGGAATACCTTTGAATTCCTCTGGTATCTCGCCGTAGTCGACCTCCGTCTTGTGCTTGGTGATGAGGATCTTCTCCACTTTCTCCTGCAGTAGCCGGAAGTGCTCGATCTCTGACTTGGTCTTGATGCACGCCTTCATCATCCTGGCCACCGCGTCGTCAAACAGCTCCTTCTTGTACGACCTCTACAAATGTCAAGGTCATTCATTTACGATAAATCTTTTCTTCTAAAGATCAAGGTCATTTTTATTCACAATAAGAATTCCATTTCTAGTACTTGTATGTTGGACTTTGTGCGTCCAAATTTTTAAGGGGGACCACAATATACTCAGATTTCAACCACAAACATGTATATATTTATCAAAATAAGGCATAATATCCTTTAACAATGTCATGGGAATTGAACAGAGGTGAAAATATTCAGTCATATGCTTTAGATTGACATTTTATGAAATTCTTAATAAAAAGAATTGGGTGTCCTGAGGGGTGCTTTTTAAGGATTTGGGTGTCCAAATGACACCCAGGAGCCCTACCGGCTAAGACTATGCATTCCTATCTACATAATTGTAAATAACGTAACCCAAATTTCGGTTACCTCAGACATCTTCGGTTGGTCCCTATTTGTCTGAGGCATAAGTAGTTTTTCTGTAGCTAATAGGGTGAACAGCAAAGTTCAAAGGTCAACTCCTGTATGACCTTGACCTTGACCTACCTCATCGTTGGCCAGGGCTTGTGCGAACTTGTCTGATTTGTCGAGATGCAGGTAGATGTCTGTGAGCTGGTTAAGCAGCTTCTTGGGCTCCCAGCCGTACTTCTCTGGGTTCTTCACTTTCAGGTTCTTGCACTTTGGACCACACAGCTGCTGCAGGTTAAAGTTCAACATGGCCGCCAGGCGGTCCGCTAATTCCTGCGAAAGAGGGAGGGAAGAATAAAGTTTAACTTGTCTACAAAGACCCATTAAGGGCAGGTCATAATTGTTCTTTGGAATTTTTTTAATTGTCACTTTTTCTATCAAAATTGTGGTTAAAATTCAACATGGCCGCCAGGTGATCTCCTAATTTGGAAAAACAAGGGGAAAATATGGTTCAACCTGTTCAGCGAAAAAAATGAAATGAAGGTAGTAATTGTTATTTAGAATTTTTTTATTGACTTTTTTTTTGCCATAATGGAGGTTAAAGTTCAACATGGCCACCAGACGATCGGCAAATTCCTGCGAAAGAGCGAGGGAAGAATACAGTTAAACAAGTCTAAAAAGACCAATTAAGAGAATGTCTTTTCTTGTCATTTTTTCTGCCATAATGGACGTTATATTTCAACATGATCCACTAATTCTTGGAAAGAACGAGGGGAAAATTTGGTAAAACCTGTCCAGAGAAAACAATGAAGGTTAATGTTATTTGGATTTTTTTTATTGTTGCTTCTTCTGTCAAAATGGCGTTAAAGTTCAACATGGCTGCCAGGCGGTCGGCAAATTCTTGTGAAAGAATGAGGGGAAATATAGTTGAATCTGTCCAGAGAAACCAATAAAGGGAAGGTCGCAACTGTTATTTAGAATTTTTTATTGTCACTTTTTCTGTCATAATGGAGGTTAAAGTTCAACATGGCTGCCAAACGATCGGCTAATTCCTGTGAAAGTACGAGGGAGAATACAGTTTAACAAGTCTAAAAAGACCAAATCAGGGAAGTTCGTAACTGTCATTTGGAATTTTTTATCGTCACACTTTCTGCCATAATGGAGGTTAAAAGTTCAACATGGCCACCGCGCCATCTGCTAAATTCTTGGAAAAGGATGACAGCAAAAAATTTAAAATAACATCTTGATTTGTGCTTGATTGTAAAGTCCTTTTTAGTTATGATTTTGATTTTTACCTCATCTTTTTTAGATTATTCTAATGATTTTTTCACTTGTTTAAATACTTCTAGTCAAAAGCCTAAATTGCAAATGTGCCTGTTTGCAATTGCAACTCTATACCTTTATCCATCCTTATGTGGGTTCTTATAATCGAAAATTGAAAAGATGAATTTACACCGATAAAATCAGAAAATAATCCATCCAAGCACGTATCAGAAAAGTTTTGGGGCCACATAGGTTTGAACAGGTGACTTCTTACATACTACAATGTTCGAATCAACGGAGTGACCAGTATTTGGCAAATTTTTGCAATAGAAAACATTGGGAAATATTTCTGTTCTACAATAAGACCAGAATCTGGCAAATTTTGGCAATAAAAAACATTGAGAAATATTTCTATTCTACAATAAGACCAGTATTAGGCAAATTTTGGCAACATAAAACTGGGAAATATTTCCATTCTACAATAAGACCAATATTTGGCAAATTTTGACAATATAAAACTGGAAATTATTTTCATTCTTCAATAAGATTCAGCACTTACTGGGACTAGGAAGGATTCTTGTATCCTCTGCGTCAGATAGTGGAACATTTCCACAGTTTCTGTAGCCAGAGTCAGGTATGACCTACACTGGCGCTCATCCTGACTCAACTGGCGCTGGCGAGACTGCTGCATTTCCTACAACAGAGATAACAATGGAGTATTATAATGGTGGAACATTTCCAGTTTCTGTAGCCAGAGTCAGGTAGGACCTACACTGACGCTCATCCTGACTCAACTGGCGCTGGCGAGACTGCTGCATTTCCTACAACAGAGATAACAATGGAGTATTATAATGGTGGAACATTTCCACAGTTTCTGTAGCCAGAGTCAGGTGGGACCTACACTGGCGCTCATCCTGACTCAACTGACGCTGGCGAGACTGCTGCATTTCCTACAATAGAGATAATAATGGAGTATTATAATGGTGGAACATTTCCACAGTTTCTGTAGCCAGAATCAGGTAGGATCTACACTGGCGCTCATCCTGACTCAACTGACGCTGGCGAGACTGCTGCATTTCCTACAATAGAGATAACAATGGAGTATTATAATGGTGGAACATTTCCACAGTTTCTGTAGCCAGAGTCAGGTAGGACCTACACTGGCGCTCATCCTGACTCAACTGACGCTGGCGAGACTGCTGCATTTCCTACAATAGAGATAACAATGGAGTATTGAGTGAGCATCTGAATGTAACTCAAAGGATCAGACAATAGCACCTGTAATCAACTAGCGCGGACTGAGCTTAGGCCCCTTATGGGCCTCTAGATTAGGATATTGGAAAAGGGTCCCTTGGAAATACTACTACTACTACTACTACTACTACTACTACAACTGCTACTGCTGCTGCTACTACTACTATTATTACTACAACTACTACTGCTATTACTACTATTATTTCTAACGCTGCTGCTGCTGTTGCTGCTGCTGCTGCTACTAGTGCCGCTGCTGCTACTGCTACTGCTACTACTACTACTACTACTACTACTACTACTACTACTACTACTACTACTACTACTACTACTACTAGTCTACTACTATTGCTACTACTACCCGATTCCCACGCTTATTCGCTGACACCCACTCCCCAAATTCAGGCCCAACAGAGATTGACATATTTCTTACCCTGCTTTGTTTTTCCCACTCCTCTTTCTTCTCCATATCTTCCTGGATCTCATGGATGCTCTTGAGTGTATCCAGGCTCTCATCCAGGAGAAAGGTGGTGTCGTTCATCAGCATGTTCACAAACTTCACAAAGTCCTTGCTCTCCCTGGAAACAGAGAAAGAATATAGTACTAAAACAAGGAACAAAACCTTAAAACCTAGGGAAGAGCCCTTGAATACTGTATACAGCTTTAATTTGGAGTGCTGAAATTTTTGCTTTACAGCCCTGCTGTAGGGTATTGTGCTACTTTGAATTTGCGCATTCAAGCACTCAAACTATATACCTATTACTATACAGATATTTATTTGAATGATGTTATTTTGCGCTACTTGAATGATTCTCAGCTTGTGTATTGGGATCTCCCACACACACACAGAGAGAAGAAGAAGAAGAAGAAGAAGAAGAAGAAGAAGAGCGTGAGTACTTACTGCGCTACTTGAATGATTCTCATCTGGTGTGCTGGGATCTCCCACATGGTCTTGAAGATGGTGCTGATGTGGTAACGGATCGTGAACTTATCGTAGAACTCACTGCTCGCGCCAGTCGTTTCGATGTCTGCAGAAAGGAAAGGAAAACACATCAAGAGGAGTGTAAAATTGTCACATAGTCAGAGCAGTGTGCAACAGAGGCGTACAAAAGTGCTATAGGCCGACGTATGGATACCTCTAAGAATGAACCAGCATGATATGGTACAATATCGGTACCAATGAACCGGTACAGTATTTTAAGGTGGCCGTAAACGTTTCGTCCTCAGTGAAGCCTGTTTTGAGATTTATGTATTATGTTAATGAACCGGGTCTTACCCTCCTTATGAAAAAAACCCCATAGCTCTACTCCACCCCTAAGTTCATAATTTGTGAAAAAGCTTGATTTGACAGGTATGAACAGACCGACAGAAAAGACTGCATGCTTCAATGTTATGGTCATGTGACCCCAGTTAGCTGATAAGCCCCTCCCACCTCCTTATCAAAGCTACAGGAAATGGATGTGTATTAGATTGGTAACTGATAAGAGCTGGCATTTAAGGTCAGCCAGTCTTTTCTTTGTATGCAGGTGTTGGTTAGAAAGGATGTCTGTTGGGTAAGGTGGGCCACTTTAGCACCACAGACAATGATGTTTTAATCAATTCAAAAATAGTGTATAAGGGATTAGTCTTAATCAAAATGTGGCTCCGGCTGTCTGAGAAAAACAGGAAACATCCCAGTTTTGGGGCCTTAAGTAAAATAATGTGTGTATTTGATGGGAAAACCTGGACTTTTGGGAGGATGTTGGGTCAATCCGTCTTATACCTTCAGCTGGAACAGACACGCTATGCTCTATGGATAACTAACAATACTATAGTATTTATCAACTTGGTTTCATCTTCAAACACAAGTTTTTCTCAAACAATAATACAACAATCATGATATAGTTACCCAAAGAACAATAACACCAATATAATTTGGCTATTAACTATTTGAAACCTGGATTGTATTTTACACAACAATTGTCGTCAATTCAGTTGGAGACACAAAGGAGATTGAAATTGCAGGTGAATAATTGGGTTTATTGATAGATTAGCACTGTGGCTTCAGTTCTGAGGAAATAGATACAGGTATGTGTGGTGTCATAATCCCCTCAGGACTCCCCATTCTAGAACAATGAGTGTGGTGTCACTCATAATCCCCTCAAGGATTATGGGAGTCAGGAACCAATGTCTAAAAATAAGATTTGCTATGGGTAATATGAAGATCACTTCCTCTAAGCGTTTCAAGCAGTGTAGTACTTAGTTAATGTGGACAGTCTACTCATATGGGATTCACTAGACAAAGGAATTCTGTGTCAGACCTCAGGAAAAGTTGCCATTTCTGCTGCAAAATATGTATGGAATACTCATTCTGGATTATGTAACTTGGATCACTGGAGTGGAGATACAGCAATAGAGGTTTGTGAAATTATCTTTCTTTCAAGGCCCAGAATCTAAAAGCCACCTTGTCAGAAAGCTATGCTTTGGAAGTTTGGATAGCTTCAGAATTGGCCCTGCAACATGTTTGTCTTAGATAAATGAAGCTAAAAACCCCATATAGAGCATTACAAGCTTTTATTTGCCAAATCAATATACTTGCAGTCAAAGAGTCTGCCAGCATAAGACACTAGATAGCTGAAAATTGATTTTGATGGCAAAGTTCTTTGAATTATGAAGAATTCAAGAGCTATAATACATATACATTAGCATGCAAACAAGATGTCAGTCTACTAAGTAGGCGGGGCTTGGGTGATGTCATATGCCCATATATGGAATCCAGTTGACAGGGATGTTAGGCAGGTTGCAGAAATGTACTCATTTATACTTTTTTTGAGGTAATTAAGAAAGAAAAAATGTTGACAGTTGTGAAATACAATGGAAGGTTACTTTATCTTTCCACTTGGACAAAAATAAATACATTAAAGTAGTAGCAAAAAGTTTCACAGTAACTTTAACTGTGAAATACACAAAACTGCCATTTTCTCAGCTTAGTTTTCTATAGTTTTACTCTCACGGCTGACGTGAATTTAGACACAAATCTTAATCAATTAGCTTCAAACTTTGTATATAGATTCTAAAACATGTTCTCTACAAATCTAGACGGGGATATTGCAATATCTTATCTGGTTAATTTTTTATAGTGAGTCAAAAATCAAGAAACCAAAAAAGCATTTTTTTCCTAAAATGTTGTTAGATAAATGGCCATAAAAAAAGTTAGGGGCAATATTTTACAAAACCCTTGTCTAGTTTTGAAGAGACAAAGGTTTTTTTCAATGTTTTAAAAAATCAGGTTATTATCTTAGATCCTGCTCTTAGATTTGCGTCAGCCGCGACATATGTACTGAAAATTGATTAGTCAAAGTTTTGACCCCAATTTCTTTAAAATATTTGGAGCACATACAACCAGTCCATATCCTATGTATTCCTTAGAATCTCAGCTTTCTAAAAATATATAGTTTGCTAGGGGTTTAGTGTACAAATAATGAGAAATCAGCTATTATTTGAGGGAAAGTCTGCTCTCCACGGGAAACGTTTACAGCCACCTTAACAGTACTATTAACAGTACTTGATTGCATCATTACCTTATAAATTCTGTTGTGAATATTATAGTAATTTTTAGGATCCTGGACAATCCCTAATGAATCATAACTTCACAGTGGTTAGTATCATTAATAGTACCTTTAAGGAATGAAACGTACAATACGGTACATTTTAAAATGATATCAGTACCAGTAGAGGCATCTCTTAACGGTATCTAACTATATATATAGGCCTATACCAGTTATCACCATTAACCTTTTAATCCTTGCAGCGGCCAAAAACAGCCAAACAATTTTGTTAAAATCACCCAGGCAAAAGCTAAGTTGAGGAAATATCATAAGGAGAAATGTTCATCATAATGCCTGAGCTCATAAATTCTGAGTTATAACTTTTCAAGCTCGAGCGCTCAAAATTGTGACCCATAACAATCATTCAATCAACGGTTTCTCAAGTTTCCGTGTAACCGTACCGCCACTAACTCTCACCTGTATAAAACCTCATTAACGCGGGAGCTAGGTTCCCCACGGCTAGAGGGTACTGCAGTAGATTATGCTACCACAAACACATATATGCGTGTAGCATTACAAGCGTTAATTGGGACAGGCTACGACATGATGATGTCACTCTTACCTGTATAAAACCTCATTACCGCGGGAGCAAGGTTCTCCATTGCTAGAAGGGTTAATTGTGACAGGCTACGACATGATGATGTCGCTCTTACCTGTATAAAACCTCATTAACGCGGGAGCTAGATTCTCCATGGCTAGGGGGTGCTGCAGTAGATTATCGTTGATCTTCTCGGTGCGCGGCTGGACGTTGGGGTTAATGACAAACATGACCTCAACAAGCTTGGCGACCAGGTAGGGGTTGCTGATGTAGTTATAATTAGACACGAAGACCGTGAGGAAAGTCAGCAGGTCACCCATACTCTCATCCAAGAGAACCTGTGGCTGGTACCTAGATGGGAAAAAGAGAGAGGATGAATTAATGGGGAACCAGCAGAGATAGGGATTGGCATCTTTAAAACAGGGGTTGCTGATGTAGTTATAGTTGGACACTAGGACAGTGAGGAAAGTCAGCAGGTCACCCATACTCTCATCCAAGAGAACTTGCAGCTGGTACCTAGAAAACGAGAGAGGATGAATAAATGAGCTTAGCGACCAGGTACATGACAGGATATGGTCACACAGAACTTTTTAAAGTCACTTGTTACAACTTTCAACCCTCAAGAGCATGCTAAAACTCCTATATTAAGCTGAACGCCAGAGTATCGTATACTTCCTAAACTAAATATACCACTTTCTTGTAGTCATTTCCATGAAAACCGCTTTTATACTCAATTTTCTGCTGCAAGTGGAAATCTGTATGGCTGTCACATTTAGCATCAACACTCCATCGTATACTGCTACTAGCTGTCTGCATTTGACCCATATAGATAAGGACCTGCACGCCAGTGCCGGCCAGGTGGGTAGCGTTCTCTAGGGAGTGCGAATGACAGGAAGCATTGCTCCCAACCGTCCGGGCCACCACGGTACCGTGGTGGCCAGGACGGTTGGTACTGTGGCCATATCCTGTAATGTAGGGGTTGCTGATGTAGTTATAATTGGACACGAAAAGCGTGAGGAAAGTGAGCAGGTCACCCATACTCTCATCCAAGAGAACTTGCGGCTGGTACCTAGAGGGGAAAAAAGAAAGAAGATGAATAAATAGGGAACCAGCAGAAATAGGGATTGGCCTCTTTAAAATGGGATTGCTGCTGATTGCTGATGTAGTTATAGTTGGACACTAGGACAGTGAGGAAAGTCAGCAGGTCACCCATACTCTAATCCAAGAGAACTTGTGGCTGGTACCTAGATGGGAAATGAATAGATAATGAATGAATGGGGAACCAGCAGAAATAGGGGCTGCTGATGTAGTTATAGTTCGATTGAAACACCGAGAGGAAAATCAGGAGGTCACTCATATTCTCATCCAGGAGAACGTACCTAGAGGGGAACAAGAGAGAGGGGGTGGATGAATGGGGAACCATTTAAGATTTTCAAGATATGATAAAATATTTCCTCAACGACATGATACCTTAACCCTTTATCACTTAATGACGCAATAACGCGCTACATGAGTGCAGCTGCACTTCCTCAGTAGCTCGTTATTGCGTCATTGTATTTTTGCACTCATTCCTACGAAGCGCATTATTGCGTACCACAATTTCAGATCGCTGGTGTACAAATGCTTTTTGAATAAATATATAAATTGATTTCCCTTTACTTTTCATCTTAATCTGAGGTTATGTCATGCTTATTTTCAGACTTGAAGTCCGTTTTTATGACGGGAAAACCCCCTCCAAATATGGAAGTCATGGGGAATTCCCGCATTGTATTTGTGCACTTATTCCTACGGAGCGCTTTTTTTGCGTATTTGGTGTGCAACAATTTTAGATCCCTGGTGTACAAATGTTTTTGAAATAAATATAAGATATAATTAACCTTTTCTTTTCATCTTAATCTGAAGTTATGTCATGCTAATTTTCGAACTTGAAATCTGTTTTTTAACGATGGGAAAACTACGGGAAAACCCCCTCCAAATACGGCAGTCAAGGGGATTTCCCACTTGGTGACGTCGTAGTGTTGTGGCGTCTATAGCTAAACGCAAAACATCAATGTATTTTCGCAGTTTCTGCTAATGAATGGAAACTTTTAATGGAGAAAATTCTGACGGAGAGCGGGAGGGCTATGATGAATGTCCTCTGCACGATCTGTGGGAGTCAGATGACGACATACCACTTGTGCAACCGAGAAAAGAGGAGAAACTTGCCGATCACTCCTCCCCACGCAACAATGCCTCTGAGGAGCAACCCCTCAGCCAGTGCTGGGGACCTCCCAACGTTGTTGCGTTGAGTGATATATGGTTAAAGGACAAATTACACCATGAATAAACCATAGGCCCCAGTAGTTTCTTAGAGTATTCTCTACTTAAATCCAAAATGCCACCACTGTCAATCTTCATACAAGATGTATATTGCTGTTTAAACACATCCTAACACACAAGAAATGCAGCTACTGGCAGCTGCTTAATATATACTGTAGAACACACATATGACGCATGTCCCAAATATAGCAAATTGGGGAGTTTTGGCATCATAGCGTATCTTTATGTTAGCGACAGTAGCCGCCACTGACAGCGCCAGTACAGTAAGAAAAAAGTACAGCATTTTTATATATAGCGAAGAGGAATCACATGCTAAGTACGCTATACATAAACAAACGCGTACATTGCTAATGACAAATACTGTATACTTTATTGACTGTAGGCATAGCTGCAAAATTACAGGACATACAACTTTTTCCTACAAATAATTCAACCAAACAGACAAAAGAAACAAATCACGAAAATGCATAAGATACAAAAGTACTCATCATGTACCACGCAGCTTCATGAGATTTCTCAATAAGCAAAATTATTCATATGCTAGTATTTGCTAAACACATGGTTATACTTACTGGACAGCGAAGAGGAGGAAGTCTGCTATATCCTCTATGTAGTAGTCTGGCAGAGCTGACCACACTGTGGGTACAGCCTCTGGTAGAGGTAAGGTGGGCCTGCAGGGAGAGAGATACATATCAAAATATTGATCACATGATGAGCTAACAAACAATGCAGAATAAAGTGAGAACTCAGACTTAGTGTGTGTATGTATGTGAGTATGTGTGTATGCATGTATGTATGTATCTATCTATCTATCTATCTATCTATGTATCTATTTATCTATCTATATTTATATCTTTATCTATAACTATATAAATATACATATATATATATATATATATATATATATATATATATATATATATATATATGACAATATATGTGATAGTGACTCACCCCCTGGGGTTCTTGTCTATGATCCTGAGTAAGAACTGGGTGACTGAGCTGTAGAAGACTAGACAGCGTCTCAGCATGCCCTCGTCCAGCAGACCTGCGTCCGCACACATCTTACCACGCTGTAACCTCTACAAGAAAACAACAAGAGAGACGTCAGTGGTGTCATGTACATGGTCATAAAACAACAAGAGAGACGTCAGTGGTGTCAGGTACATGGTCATAAAACAACAAGAGAGACGTCAGTGGTGTCAGGTACATGGTCATAAAACAACAAGAGAGACGTCAGTGGTGTCAGGTACAAGGTCATTAAACAACAAGAGAGACGTCAGTGGCGTCAGGTACATGGTCATTATTATAGGCACACATCTTACCACGCTGTAATCGCTACAAGAAAACAACAAGAGAGACGTCAGTGGTGTCAGGTACATGGTCATAAAACAACAAGAGAGACGTCAGTGGTGTCAGGTACATGGTCATAAAACAACAAGAGAGACGTCAGTGGTGTCAGGCACACATCTTACCACGCTGTAATCTCTAAAAGAAAACAACAAGAGAGACGTCAGTGGTGTCAGGTACATGGTCATTATCATAGGCACACATCTTACCACGCTGTAACCTCTACAAGAAAACAACAAGAGAGACGTCAGTGGTGTCAGGTACATGGCCATTATCATAGGCTTTTTGTGGCACACATCTTACCACGCTGTAATATCTACAAGAAAACAACAAGAGAGACGTCAGTGGTGTCAGGTACATGGTCATTATTATAGGCTTCTTGTGGTGTGTTTTTTATCTAATTTTTTTTTGCCTTTTTGGGTGTTTAATATTGATCAAGGTTATTTTGGATCTGCGATAAGAAACATACAATATTGCCCTGGAATTGGATAAAATATAGAAGGGTATCGCTTCTCAATAGTTCACATGCATGTGTGAAAGTTTCCAGTGACTTGGAATTAGGCCGTGGTTTACACTGGCATGTGAGAAAGCTTACAATGACTTAAAAGTCAGTGTTTTCGCTGGGGGAATCTACAATCCCAATGTTACTAATAACTAGTTGTCAGCTATATAGAAGAAAATATTCTGTCACTGACAAATGGTTAATAGCGACTTGCCAGCTACATACGAATAAAAGTGGTGAAAAGTGAGATTGCGTATTTACCTTCACCTGACTCTTCCAGCGCTTGAGTATGGCACGGTTGCGGTTGGCGACGGGCAGGACCTTCCACTGCTCCTCCGCGTTCTGCATCTCCTCCACCATGCGGTTCAGGTCGCGTATCGCCCGTAGGCGGCGCTGGTATTTACGCGTGATCGGCAGCACCGAGAGGTGGTGGCAGTGCAGCGTCAGGAAATAACACTCCGTCGGAAACTTCGGCTCCTGCCACAAGTGAGATAGGTTCTTCTCTGGAAGAGAGAAAGGGAAATAAAAAACTCTCTGGATAGGAGAAAGAGAACTAAAAACCTGCCCATTGGATGAGATAAAGAAAACTAAAAAAATTCTCCCTGGATGAGAGAAAGAGAACCACAATCCTGCTCTCTTGATAAGAGGAAGAGAACCAAAATCTACAATCATTCTCTTAGAATAGTCCTCCTCTAGCTCTGTAAGAGAAAAAGAAAACTAAAACTGCTCTCTGGATTAGGGAGAGAGAACTAAAAATGTGCTCTCTGGATGAGAGAAAGAGATCTAAAAACCTGCTCTCTGGATGAGAGAAAGAGAACTAAAATCACTGATATTTATCGGCATCAGGACAATATCCCCAGAACAATATCCCCCCGGACAATATCCCCCAGACAATATCCCCCAGACAATATCCCCCAGACAATATCCCCCTGGACAATATTCCCCAGACAATATCCCCCAGACAATATCCCCCAGACAATATCCCCAGACAATATCCCCCAGACAATATCCCCCTGGACAATATCCCCCAGACAATATCCCCCAGACAATATCCCCCTGGACAATATCCCCCAGACAATATCCCCCTGGACAATATCCCCCAGACAATATCCCCCTGGACAATATCCCCCTGGACAATATCCCCCAGACAATATCCCCCAGACAATATCCCACTGGACAATATCCCCCAGACAATATCCCCCAGACAATATCCCCCTGGACAATATCCACCTGTGTAATATATCTTTTGTACTAATAATTTGAATAAAGTTACGAGTGTTACAATTCATTTACTTCTGATTTAAAATATAGAAACGGTAATCAGCTTACACCTGAAAATCAATCTAGATCTGACCATATTCGTCAAGTGTTTAATGAGTAAGTCAATGAGCACTTGGTGACCAAGCCTTGAGTTGAGTACTTTATTACTCAAGTTGTGCTTAATTGCTATTCAGACATTGAAATGATTTCAAGACAAGCCAGTAAGGGCTGTTCCATTTAACAGGGTGGGGGGGGGGAGGGAGCAAAGGAAGACTTTTTAAAAGGGTTACTTCTCCCCCCCCCCTTCCCCCCATAGATTCTGAATTTAGGTTGGGAGGGGGGAGGTTGCTGAATTTTGAATTATTTTAGAGGAACACCCTATAGGTACCATGTCTGACACCCTATGGTCACAATGCCTAGCACCCTATAGGTACCAAGCTGAACACCCTATGAGTTGTACTTACTTAGTTCCTCGAGCCAGCTAGAGACTTCCTGAGAGCTGAACTTGAGGCGAGCATCGTCTTTGACGGTCAAGCGAGACTTGGGGTGGTTAGGATACATGGGGTCCACCTGTAATACCAACAGAGAGAACAACATGTTTGAGGGACAAAGACAGACTTATCAATTGACCATTGATGCATAATCTACACAAATATTTGGTAATTGTGTACAAAATTTAGGAAATCATGCATATCTATATTTCAACATAAGGAAATCCAAATTATGTTATTCATATTTAAATAGACAGGAATGATTTAGAACCAGAGTTTTTTTTTTTTTGGGGGGGGGGGGATCTGTGAAAGACTGAGGTTGGCAAGTCTGAGGTATGCAAGGTTTAATGTATTTTTAATTTGTTCTCCACATTTATATCATTGCCCAAATATTAACTCAGACAGAAGAGCATTACAAAGACTAATATATAAAGTAGTTGGTCCATAGTTTGTAGACATCTTACCTTGTCTAGTTTTATTTTGATGGAGAGTTTCTGTAGGACTGTGAGTAGATTGAGCATTAATAAGACTAATATATAAAGTTATTTGTCCATAGTTTGTAGACATCTTACCTTGTCTAGTTTTATTTTGATGGAGAGTTTCTGTAGGACTGTGAGTAGATTGAGCATTAATAAGACTAATATATAAAGTTATTTGTCCATAGTTTGTAGACATCTTACCTTGTCTAGTTTTATTTTGATGGAGAGTTTCTGTAGGACTGTGAGTAGATTGAGCATTAATAAGACTAATATATAAAGTTATTTGTCCATAGTTTGCAGATATCTTACCTTGTCTAGTTTTATTTTGATGGAGAGTTTCTGTAGGACTGTGAGTAGATTGAGCATAAACCCTTCCCCTGAGACCTGGCGCTCATCAGCCTGAAACAAACATGAAATAGTCACTTAGTCTTCAATCATATCATCATGATATATATATATATATATATATATATATATATATATATATATATATATATATATATATATATATATATATATATATATATATATATATATATATATATATATATACGTACATATATATATATATATATATATATATATATATATATATATTTATACACATACATATGTATATATATATATATATATATATATATATATATATATATATATATATATATATATATATATATATATATATATATATATATATATATATATATATATATATACATATATTAAGATATCTCCCTCTGATGGTAAAACGTATATAAATAGATTTATGCATCCTTGAACTTTTTCTCTTGGTATTTGCCATGACATGGGTAGATGTTTGTGGTGTTTTTGTCTTACCTGTAACTGAGATCGTTTGATGTTTCTGTCTATTGCTGTTGCTATAAAGGTGAGCATGGCTTCGCGAGTGCCACTGTTCACTAGGAGTGTGTGGGCAATCTTGTACAGTTCCGCCTGAAAAAAGAAAGTTAATTAATGTCATTAGTACCTAGTACCTACAAAGCTTGCTATTATCCCAAGTAGGGGAAGAAACGCAACAAACAGATAAAACAAAACATGCATTTATCCATGTAAGAGGATGGGAATTTCAGAATTTAGTTTTTTCATCACATTTATGCCATATTGTGGCTAATTTGTGACTAGACAGTTGTAAGTAGTAAAGGAAACTGGAGTACCCGGCGAAAGCCACCACCTAACCATTAGCAGGGCACGACGTTAACTTTTGAAGCAACTTGCCCTGTAGGGCAAGTGAAATTCAATTTTCACTTGCCCTACTCCAACTTTCACTTGCCCTTGAAAAATCATATGTAATAATTTTATAATATTTCATTTAAAACCAAGTAGAACATGGTTCTGGCATATGAAAGCATATTTTCTAGGACAAGCTTGGATGGCAGACCACATAACTTGCACACATTCTCAATAGTAAACCTGAAATATACAAAACGTACTTTCCCAGTGGGGCAAGCAAGATGCAGTTTTCACTTGCCCCACAGCTATAATTTACAAATTCTACTTGCCCGGGGCAATGGGGCAAGCACCAACGTCGGGCCCTGATTAGTCATTGACAGAGGATGGGACCAATTTCTATTGGGTCCCCTGCACATCAGGTAAAGTATAACATTCAAATCTGGTCCGAATCCAACAGTCAGTGTTTGAAATACAGCCCAAACAATATTTTTTTCATAGAATGCAGCCTCATTCTGAAATGCGTAAATGTCAAAATGGCTGATTATAGAAAACCAAACCTATACATCGAAAAGCATCAACGAATCATATCTGGCTGTATACGACAAGCCGTTCTTGAGATATAGGCCAAACAAGATTTTAATTGAAACCAGGCCCATTCTGAAATAATTGGTCATAATTACGAGAGAAAAATGCACATCCACATCATGTTAACTATTTAGATTTTTAATCTGACAGAAATTTTTCAAGCGCTTTCAAGATCCAAGCAAAACAGGATTTTTCTAGAAAGCAGCCTCATTTGTAAAGAAGTAGGTCAAGATGGCTGATTAATGAAAAAGCCACATCTTCGTCATATCAAGTACTGTAATTTTGCGTGGCTAAGACACACTTTTTTACACAAATTTTTACCCATAATACGGGGGTGCGTCTTATACACAGAGCTAGAAATCCAGGGCGTTTTACATAGAGGCCCCAGGCCACATGGAGATCGGAAATCGATGACCCGCCATTACCACACCCCATATCAGAATAAGCCACTGGTATGTTTTCATTTCAATTGCATTTCTAACATGTTTAGCACCTCTCAACTTCAGCGGTATCGGTAAAACATTAAAAGTCCTACCTAGCCGTTGACAACTTAGTGAATTGTTTGTTTTTTACCAGGCCTTTCCAGCCGGTTCTATTTTAGGCAGACTAATTACAATACACTGCATGAATGTCCGAGCCCCTATTGTCTTTAGAGCAGCATTATAAGTGACTTCAAATTACAATCAACTCAATGTTTGTCCAAATCCGCTGCTAGTTAGTTCATTTTTTACAAAATAGCTAGAGACATGGGCCAAAAGGGGGTGCGCACTATACACAGGGCTAATGTCTATACACCGTTTTAAAGGCCTGAACAAGGGGTGCGTCTTATATACGGGTGCGTCTTATACACGCGAAATTACGGTACTTGCATACCTAAGCTGATTAAAATAGTGCATTTGCTTTTCAAGTTATCATCTGCATAAAAAGGTGTCACACGCACACACTCACACACACACATCCAACTCAGTAACTCTGATTTGTGAGATTGTTCTTTTTTCATTATAAACCAACGTTTTTATTTTGGCATGTTTTGGGCGTGTTTTGAGCTGATATTACCCTAAACTAACCCTAAATCTAACCCTAAACAAGAAAGATATTTGTAAAAACATAATGAGATAAATCTTCAGTGATCACTATCATTTTGACCTTGGAGGTGATCTCACAACTCAGAAATACATATGCACTCACATGCACACACACACACACACACACACACACACACACACACACGCACACACACACACATACACACACACACACACACACACACACACACACACACACACACATATACACATGTGCACACGCAAGGGAATGACCAAATTCATGTCCTTTATTATTGGTGTGGACATGAAATATCAATTATTGCAGGACTTTTTCACCAAGGACTTATTTGCCTCACCCTTGAGAACTCCATTGCATGCTGCAGAGACTGGTTGACAACCCTCGCTTGGTCGGACGTCATCCTGTCAGCAGAGAAATACTTCTCAACAACCTTCGTCTACAAGAAACAAGAAAACTATGAAATGATATCAAATTTTATATATATACATACATATATATATATATATATATATATATATATATATATATATATATATATATATATATATATATATATATATATATATATATATATATACATATATATATATATACATATATATATATACTTATTATATACATAAATATATATACATATATATATACATATATATATATACATATATATACATATATATATATACATATATATATATACATATATATATATAAATATATATATATATATATATATATATATATATATATATATATATATATATATATATATATATATATATACACACACACACATTTACAGGGTTTGTAGCGTTTTCCAAGGGGCGTATTTTTCATGGAAGAAACAATATTTTTGTTCCTGGAAGACATAGGTTTCTTCCAGTTTTTGGAAGAAACCTATGCTTTTCAACCTTCTGGAGAGAAACCTACTTAATAAGATAGAAGAAGCAACATTTAAATGAGATGTGAGGCAACTTTCAAATTAAATTCCCCAACTTACTGTTTCCATCAGAATAAGGCAGGGAGAGGGGGAGAAACCTTTTTTAAAAAGGAAAGATAAAAAAATTGATTGTTATTTTGCTTACGTTGTCCTCTGCGAAGACGGAGAGACTGAAGAAAGCGCCGAGGAAGGAGAGTCGTTCCAGCTCCATTCCTCCCGCGGGCGTGATCCCCGACGGCAGCCAGTTAGGCAGCTGCACCATCTGAAACAACACAACAAATAACACATCAGTACATCCTAATCAACATTGTGAATTGAGAAAGAAAAGGCCTAACAACACATTGAATCTGAAAAAAAATATATGAAAAGACTGAAATTAGGTAAAATACACCAATTAACACATTGAATTAGAAAAAGAAAACCGACAAAAATATACTAAATAGTTATTGGCTTTCGCAATACCATACAACTGCATACAATATTAATTTCCTGAACAATATGATATCTTAACAATATATTGAACAATACTTCCAGCCTCCCAGAGACTTAATTGTGTTAACCATAACTTATAATAATTAACAATAGCACATATCTATTTATCGTGCTCTTGATTTCACAGAGTTCGCTCAGCAATAACTAGTATTACAGTAATTCCAGAACTTACCAGATTGCAGATAGGAGGTATTTTAGAGGTATTACGGTAAATCCTACACTTACCAGAGTGCAGATAGGCCTGGTGTTGGACGTTGTGCTCTTGATTTCACAGAGTTCGCTCAGGACGAGAAGAGGCTGCTTATAGTCATCAGTGTCGTAGGAGAGACTGCGCATGGCCTGGGCCAAGCCTTGCAGAACAGGGGTGAATATCTACAACAGTAAAAGAGATAGTGATGGTACTGGCCATGCGGTAGAATAGGAAATTAATCCGGGGATGCAAATATACCAAATTTGACCAAAAATGACCTTTCAAAATTTAATTTTACCGAACAGTCAGTTCACATATTAATACAGAGGGCGGAGGGGGGGCAGATCTTAATCCGAATTTAATTATGCCGAGATCTTCCAATTTGGTAAATTCGTATTAATTACATGCTCGGAATCATTTTCTATTCTACAGTATTTTTTAAAAGCACGGACAAGATATTTTGTGAAATCCTTTTCGATTCCAAAGTTACTGTTGAAGCATTATAAGTCCAGGCAACATTTCTAGTGAAATATTGAACACAGTCATGACTGAACATTGCCTTGAAAATGCAGTCATACTTTTGTCATGTCATGACTCAGAATGAAGCTTAAATTCCCCATAAATTTGCTGAAAAATATAGGAAAAATGTTGCTCAGAACAGGACTCACAACTCCCCTTCAAATAGTTTGTGATTTTATGCTCAGTTCCAAAGTTATTTTGAAAATCACGACAGGTACAGACGACACTTCTCAATAGCTCCCAGCATGAATTTGTTTTGCTCAAAAATGTTGGAGAAATGTTGCTTAGAAGTATACCCTGAACTCCCCTTCAAATAGTTTGTGATTTTATGCTCACTTCCAAAGTTATTTTGAAAATCATCGCAGGTGAAGACGACCCTTTGCAATATCTCCCAGCATGCACTGGGAGGCTGAGTACTTACGTTGTGAAAGCTTTGTTGGTCTTGGCAGGTGATATGGACAAGCTCGGCCAAGAATCCGCGTGGAAGATTTTGGTTTAATAAATAGGCCATCAATATGGAAGGCTTGGCCACCGACCTGGAACAAGAATAAGTTCAAAGGTCATCACAATATTTGGGGTCAGAAAGGTCAAAGGTCATGACACCAGGGTTGCTACATTGTAGACGTTCCTTTACTTACCTACAGCTTACTGAGGTGAGTGCGAGGTGAGTTACTCGGGTGACCATAAACATGCGCAGTGAAAGCCAGTAAAGGAACGGATTTCGTGCTTACCCGAGTAAAGTGTCATGGCGTCTGCCAAACAGCCTTTATCTTTGCCCATATATGGCAAACCGTGAAATCGTCTATGTCTAAGCCGCACTTCATCACAAATGTGAATTTCAATTCATTTAAGATTAAAACTAACAAATGTCATAATAAACATTAGCGAAATATTAAGCCAGGGCATGTACTGTAAAATTAAAAGAGTATTCCTAAATGGTGGTAACAAAAGTGAACGATTTGCTTATTTCTAAAGGTGCTTACAAAAGCATCCAATACAAATTAATTTTCAGCATTTTACTGTAAATAATGATCATCTTTTAGTTTATTTTCACAAGCAAAACAATTTTCGGTAAACGAAGGCTGGCCATGTTTGCGCGTTGCATTGTGGGATACTTACCCAAGTAACTGACTCAGGGGGTCGGTTAGTTGGGCCAGGCGCAAGTAAGCGCCAGGGTGACGTCATCGGCTAACTGGAACGATCTGGCGCTTACCCCGCGCTTACCCGGGTAAGTAATGGTGTGTGTGTGTGTGTGTGTATATGTATGTACCTTTGTAAGTATATAAGTATAGATTTCTGCATGAGAAGGTTGGATTCTGTATGTGCTATTTCTTACCTTGCCTGAGTGAAGGCGCCTTGCAGGACTAGTGCAGCGTGGCAGACACACTGATTGCGACTCTCCGACAACACAGTACTCAAAGGAGGGGTGCTGGAGCGCTGAAAATTACAATAGAAAAGTACTTGAAAAAACAGTTACATTTTGGAAATACATTTCCAAAATCCTACCTACTTCCTTAACGAAACTATACCTTAACCCTTTCAATGCTGAGGCTACTTTCATCCAAAGCGCAAGGATGCAAAGATTTTTGAAAACCACTTAAACCCTATCATGTTGGTATTCATTGGATAGGTCCCGCTGAGTTCTCTCATGGACATAATTTTTGTTAGATTTAGCACTGTTAGCTCCAGAAATTTCAATGATTAGCCAACTGCCTTTGTGCAAAGATGTTCCGGTAGCAAATAGTTAATTCTATACTGTTAAGCAATACCGGCATGGTCTTAGCCGGCATGGTCTTAGCCAGCATGGCGTCTGGGTGTCTTTTTGGACACCCAAACCCTTAAAAAGCACCCCTCAGGACACCCAAAATTGTTTGTGAGGAATTTCTTAAAATGTCAATCTCAAGCATATTATTTGACTTTTTTCATCTCCATGTAATTCCCATGACATTCAATAAGGATATCATGCCTTATTTTGATAGATGTATACATGTTTATGGTTGAAATCTGAGAATATTGTGGTACCCCTAAAAATTTGGACGCCCCAAAATTTAACAATTGCCAATTTTAGGCACCCAGTTTCTAAATCCTGGCTAAGTCCCTGAATACCGGTATTACAATTCTTTTCCCAATATGATAATGATATTTGGTATGTTATTGAGTACCAGTCAGTATTGATCTCAAATAAGATAACCTATCATCCCTAAAAGAAATCTGCCAAGTCCTAGTGGTAACAATGCCTTGCTCCCAAGCCTGAAGTCACAGGTACCAGTCTCCGCTGGATCTCCGCTGGATCTCCACAAGCGGGTTGGCCTGGTCGCTATATAAATGTGTGGCATTGCAGAAGGCTGTCTATGGTGTTTCTGCAACTGAAAGACCCCTGGGAACTAGAGCTGCACTCACGGAGGGAGATCAACTCATGAGCTCACCACCCGTTTGACTCGTGAGCTCATGAGCTCACGGACGTTCCGATTTTCCAAAAAATACTTATTTTCTAGCCCAGCTATAAAAAAAAAAATATTTATTGGCGGAGATGTATTATCATTGCTATGTTTATTTAATTTTAAAACGTACTGACGAGGTACAAAGGTCTGTATAACACTCAACACCGCTTGAATGTATACATTGGAGATTGTAAAGAAGACATGACAGCGATAAGCAGTTATGTATGTTAATAATGTGTCTTAGGTGCTAAATTGTTACCTTTGCGTTTCCAACATAGACAAGCTCACGATTTGAGCATTTCAGCTCAAGCTTGGCGAGTTTGCCCCAGGGCTCGAGCCACTCGAGTTCGTGAGTAGTGAGTGCAGCTCTACTTGGAACTATTCATAAAGAGAAGGGCTCGACGCTAACAGTGGTCCTATGGCACCTGGCCAGTAAAAATTACCCAAAATGGCTTAGGGCCAGTAAAAAAAAATCTCAACTGGTCCTACATTTGGGGATATTCTTGTTAACAAGTTTCCACTCAAGAATGTGCCAAATGTTTTTGAAATAAATGGAGACGAAGTAAATAGGATAAAAGTTTTCTGTGGATTTTATGCAATGTTTTTTTACTTTCTATATTAAAGAAAAATATGTAGGACCAGGTCAAAGTTTGCAGGACCTATGGGGCCAGTAACAGTTTGAGTTAGCATCGAGGCCTGTTGTTGCAATATGACCTACCGTAAAGTCTCGTAAATATCGGACACTTTTTATTAATTACGATTTTAGTTGGCTGATGGTGGCCGAAATTTTGTGAAAATAGTGATCAAAGCTTAGACACTGTGGCCGAAATTCGCCGATATTATCAATTGAAACGAAAGCAAGATGGAAAATCGATCACTGACTTTGTACACAAGAACACAATTTTCCCCCAAAAAATTCTTATTGTCCACCTACCTGACTTGTCTTTCCTCTGCTATATATACTAATAAAAGAATTTGTCTACCTTATATGTTGTTTACTTGTTTATTCTTGGTGCCGCACGCCAATTACGCATATAGAATTATACTTTGTTTATACACAAGTCAGACTTTCAAAATGGCGGTCTTCACATACTGCGAACGATTGACATGCGCCGGCATATACCGGCCAAGCTACAGGCACATGGCAGGAATAATTGACAATTGGTGAATCGGTTGCTGACGACGCCATCCGGCTAGTTTGGCGATCGCTGTACTTATACACGTACTGATGTATAATCAGATGCAATAAGGGCCCCAGAAAAGCATATAATCTCGTGGGAGAGCAGATTAAAGCAGGCAAGTGGTTTTTCTTATCAGAGTGATTGATTACCTCGGCTGTCAACAGTGGTACTGTCGCGAGCATGACTTGTCAGTTATCAGGTTATCGGTGAGATTCCGGCTCCGGCTTTAGATATCTATACAACCAAACAAACTTCTGATTGTGTATGGGAAAGTTATGGGAACTGGAATTTATCACGATAGCTCAAACACGGCAGTAAAATGTCACCCAATTTGATAACTTTTACTTTATCTCAGATCATGAAACATTCATCATCTTCGTGAAGCAACGCCTGGGCTACGATCGTGTTTTGGCAGATTGTGGGGACTAGAAACAATCGTTTATAATCTTAAATCAATTGCAAACTTTGGAAATCTAAATGTTTTTTGTTATATCAATGAAATTTACTGGGTGGCCGACATTTGGTGAAATGTGTCCTTTGATGGATTGGGGGTGGGCGAGATTCCCCAATAGTTATTTTGCAGATGAATTATAGTGGCCGAGATTCCTAGGGCGGACGAGATTTGCGAGACTTTACGGTAGCTGTTGAAAGTGGTGTATAAAACCATTCCTTCCTTTCCTTCTATTATCCCTGTATATGATCTTCAGGGGTCAATTAGTCACTAGCCCCATAGCCTGAGGCTACAGAAAATTGTGTGGAGCTATAAAAATATTGCTTTTGTAGCCTGGCAGGCTTTAGGAAAAGTGACATGTTAAGATCATGGTCAGAAGTATGTCAAGAATATAATCAGTTGAAGAACACTATTGGCACCTCAATTGTCCTCTAGTACAGTTCCAAAATGAAACATTGAAAATTATCTTACAATTTTCAAAGTTTTTTTATGACTGCAGGCTAAGGCTACAAGATCTTGAGAGGGGCTGTGGCGATTCAACAACTGGAAGTCCTGTGGCAGGGTCTTAGCTAGCAGGGCGTCTGGGTGTCTTTTTGGAGACCCAAGCCCTTAAAAAGAACCCCTCAGGACACCCAGAAAAAATCCTAAGGAATTACCTTCAAATGTCAATTTCAAGCCTTTGATTGAAGTTTTTCATCTCCATATTATTCCCATAACATTGTATGTACAAGGATATCATGCCTTATTTTGATAAATTCATACATGTTTATGGTTGAAATCTGAGTATATTGTGGTCCCCCTTAAAAATTTGGACGCCCAGAAATTTTACAAATGCCGATTTAAGGCACCCAGTTTCTAAATCCTGACTAAGACCCTGTCCTTTGGTCTCCCTGAGTTTTTAATACTTCCAATGCGAGGCTACTTCCATCTAAAGCACAAGGACGCAAATATTTTGGAAAAAAACACATCTAAACCCTTTCATATTGGTATTCATTGGATAGCTCTCCCTGAGTACTCTCAGATGAGTACCCATGCAGCATGCAACATAACCACTTGCCCCGTTGCAAGTGAATTTGGCAAAAAACGGCAATGGGGCAAGCTGAACAAGACCCTGACTTGCCCCGCTCGGCAAGTAATGTTTTGGGCAAAGTCCAATACAACCTTTGTTTAACAGAGTGGCAGGGCAAGTGGAAGTGCCGGCGGGGCAAGTCAAATTTAGGGGCAGCTTACCCCACTCCGCAAATAATGTTTTGCAACCTATGTTGCACCCTGCCATGTGCCAGGGTTTCAGTCATTTTCAGAATTTTTTGCATCATTTTGTATTGACCATATTAGCCACCAGCAGCATAAGGCTTAAAGGAAGCCTGACCCCTGATTCTTACCTTTGGAGCGGTCCTCTCCTCCATTCCGACTCTCTCGTAGCAGTCCAGCAGGTAGTTGAGCAGCTCCACCTCTTTGCTTTTCTCCGGCTGGAACTTCTCGACGGGAAATCTGCGTCCCGCCGGCATACTGGACAACATCGGGCTACACCTACACAAATAGACACAATCATCAGAGCTAGAATCAAACAAAATGTTATCAGAACAGACAGGGTATTTGGAATTTTGATTATCGTTTTTCGTCACATTTATACCAATTTTGGCTAATTTGTGACTAGCCAGTTGTAAGTAGTGGAGGAAAACGGAGTACCCGGCGAACACCACCACCTAACCCCAAGTCACTGGCGACATTCTCACATGCCCAGGCCGGGATTCGAAACTGGGCATGTCTCAGCCAGGACTTAGAAAGTGGGCGCACAAAACTGGCATACTAGACAAAATAGGGCTGCACCTTTACAGAGAGAAACAATCATCTGAGCTAGAACCAAAAAATGCTAACAGAACTGACAGGGTCTTAGCCAGGACTTAGAAACTGGATGCCCAAAACTGGCATATTGGACAAAATAGGGCTACACCTACACAAATAGAAACAACCATCAGAACTGAAACCAACAAGAGGGACGTTGTCAGTGGGTGAGATTCTGGAGGTCTAAATATTTTTTCTCTTATCCACATGTGACATCCGCATTCTTGTCACAGATGTCAGTGTTTCTTATATATTCACGGTCTGTATCATTCATGTTCTATATACAAAGAGAAAAATCATTAAAATTAGGGGGTGCCACGATTTTACAAATGCCTGTCCGGTAACAGCACTCACAAAACTTCTGACTGACCAGATTTAATTACTTAGCTTATTAAAATCCTTATACCAACTACATTTAAAAGCCTATTGTATCTGTAAAGGTAATTTACACATCAGCCACCTTTTAGAAGATGGCTTGTTAAGATGGCTTGGAAAATGACAAGCTAGCTTAGTCCGGGCTTAGTCCCTGGGTACATCTTTGTATTTCTTCCTTGCATTCACCTGCAAATGGATTATTTGGAATTTTGTTAACCGTCACATTTTTTGCCATACTGACGCTAGATAGTCACTTGCCAGTTGTAAATGGAAGAAAACCACCTAAACACAGGTCACAGGAAACTTTCTCATTTGAGGTGAGGTAAATAGGGAACTTACCCCAGAGGACTAGAGCCGTATTTAGATGGTGAGGTACTGCTCCTAGCTGGCTGTAGGGAGGACACAGGATTCTCAGGACTCTGTCCTATCAGGAGAGGAAAATAGGGAACTTACCCCAGAGGACTAGAGCCGTATTTAGATGGTGAGGTACTGCTCCTAGCTGGCTGTAGGGAGGACACAGGATTCTCAGGACTCTGTTCTATCAGGAAAATAGGGAACTTACCCCAGAGGACTAGAGCCGTATTTAGATGGTGAGGTACTGCTCCTAGCTGGCTGTAGGAAGGACACAGGATTCTCAGGACTCTGTTCTATCAGGACAGGAAAATAGGGAACTTACCCCAGAGGACTAGAGCCGTATTTAGATGGTGAGGTGCTGCTCCTAGCTGGCTGTAGGAAGGACACAGGATTCTCAGGACTCTGTTCTATCAGGACAGGAAAATAGGGAACTTACCCCAGAGGGCTAGAGCCGTATTTAGATGGTGAGGTACTGCTCCTAGCTGGCTGTAGGGAGGACACAGGATTCTCAGGACTCTGTTCTATCAGGACAGGAAAATAGGGAACTTACCCCAGAGGACTAGAGCCGTATTTAGATGGTGAGGTACTGCTCCTAGCTGGCTGTAGGGAGGACACAGGATTCTCAGGACTCTGTTCTATCAGGACAGGAAAATAGGGAACTTACCCCAGAGGACTAGAGCCGTATTTAGATGATGAGGTACTGCTCCTAGCTGGCTGTAGGGAGGTCACAGGATTCTCAGGACTCTGTTCTATCAGGACAGGAAAATAGGGAAATTACCCCAGAGGACTAGAGCCGTATTTAGATGGTGAGGTACTGCTCCTAGCTGGCTGTAGGGAGGACACAGGATTCTCAGGACTCTGTTCTATCAGGAAAATAGGGAACTTACCCCAGAGGACTAGAGCCGTATTTAGATGGTGAGGTACTGCTCCTAGCTGGCTGTAGGGAGGACACAGGATTCTCAGGACTCTGTTCTATCAGGAAAATAGGGAACTTACCCCAGAGGACTAGAGCCGTATTTAGATGGTGAGGTACTGCTCCTAGCTGGCTGTAGGGAGGACACAGGATTCTCAGAACTCTGTTCTATCAGGAAAATAGGGAACTTACCCCAGAGGGCTAGAGCCGTATTTAGATGGTGAGGTACTGCTCCTAGCTGGCTGTAGGGAGGACACAGGATTCTCAGAACTCTGTTCTATCAGGACAGGAAAATAGGGAACTTACCCCAGAGGACTAGAGCCGTATTTAGATGGTGAGGTACTGCTCCTAGCTGGCTGTAGGAAGGACACAGGATTCTCAGGACTCTGTTCTATCAGGACAGGAAAATAGGGAACTTACCCCAGAGGGCTAGAGCCGTATTTAGATGGTGAGGTACTGCTCCTAGCTGGCTGTAGGGAGGACACAGGATTCTCAGGACTCTGTTCTATCAGGACAGGAAAATAGGGAACTTACCCCAGAGGACTAGAGCCGTATTTAGATGGTGAGGTGCTGCTCCTAGCTGGCTGTAGGGAGGACACAGGATTCTCAGGACTCTGTTCTATCAGGACAGGAAAATAGGGAACTTACCCCAGAGGACTAGAGCCGTATTTAGATGGTGAGGTACTGCTCCTAGCTGGCTGTAGGGAGGACACAGGATTCTCAGGACTCTGTTCTATCAGGAAAATAGGGAAATTACCCCAGAGGACTAGAGCCGTATTTAGATGGTGAGGTACTGCTCCTAGCTGGCTGTAGGGAGGACACAGGATTCTCAGAACTCTGTTCTATCAGGAAAATAGGGAAATTACCCCAGAGGGCTAGAGCCGTATTTAGATGGTGAGGTGCTGCTCCTAGCTGGCTGTAGGGAGGACACAGGATTCTCAGGACTCTGTTCTATCAGGACAGGAAAATAGGGAACTTACCCCAGAGGACTAGAGCCGTATTTAGATTTTGAGATACTGCTCCTAGCTGGCTGTAGGGAGGCCACAGGACTCTGTTCTATCAGGAAAATAGGGAACTTACCCCAGAAGGCTAGAGCCGTATTTAGATGGTGAGGTACTGCTCCTAGCGGGCTGTAGGGAGGACACAGGATTCTCAGAACTCTGTTCTATCAGGAAAATAGGGAACTTACCCCAGAAGGCTAGAGCCGTATTTAGATGGTGAGGTACTGCTCCTAGCGGGCTGTAGGGAGGACACAGGATTCTCAGAACTCTGTTCTATCAGGAAAATAGGGAACTTACCCCAGAGGACTAGAGCCGTATTTAGATGGTGAGGTACTGCTCCTAGCTGGCTGTAGGGAGGACACAGGATTCTCAGGACTCTGTTCTATCAGGATCAGGACTTCCATGATGATCTGGTTGATAATATCCTTGAAATCTGTGTTTCCTACAAAAATCATCATTGAGGTCATTAGATACATATATATATATATATATATATATATATATATATATATATATATATATATATATATATATATATATATATATATATATATATATATATATCCCATTAATGCTTGCAGTGGTCAAAGGCAGCCTGACAGTTTTGGTGAAATCTTTCATGCAAAAGCGTGGTTTTGAAGACATCTGAGGGAGAAATGTTCATCAGAACACTATCAACACAGGGCTCGACACTAACAGTCAACCGCTGGCCCCAGGCCAGTAAAAATTCCACAAAACGGCTTCGGGCCAGTAGAAACAGACCTCTACTGGTCCTACAGGGACAGTAAACATTTGTGTTCTGGACCATAAAGATAAATAGATAAAGGCAGGCTGGACAGACGGCTCCCAGATCGGTCTTAACTCCACGGGGAGCAAGCTTCGATATTTTTATGGCCTTCCATTTACGGCATTAGCGGTAGCTGTCTATGGGTCACCAATAGAGATATAGAGGTTCCATCACGAGTAGATGGAAAGAGGAGGTATCTTGCACGAGTGAGTGATTTTGTGTCTTGGGACGAGGCTTGCCGAGTCCCAAGACACAAAATCACTCATGAGTGCAAGATAACTCCTCTTTCCATTCACAAGTGATGGAACCTGTTTCTCCCACGATAAAAAGGAGAAATTTACACGTTTTACCGTGAAGTTAGCTAGCTAAACTAGGTCAGCCAAAGGTCACTTGTGCACTAGTTCAACAATGGTAATACGCGTTTGTTGTGACGTGCACCGTTTGTTTTCCCTAGAAATTGGCGCCAGATCATGTATGTGACGCTTATTCAAATCCACGCGCGCTATTGTTAGGTCTACCTTTGACCCAGCAGCAGTGACCCCTTGTTTGAAATTGAGGGATCTGATTGGACAATTACACTAGTTTAACCTTTAACCCCATTGAGGACAGGCCATTGAGGACAACTTATCTTTAACTGTAAAAGACACCTCAGAGTGAAAGAAAAGAGGTTCTATTCTCTCACAAGATTCACATTATACACAGTGTCCAGTGTGTGCTGGGTCATATTGTGACCATCTTGACGATATTTACGATGTGTACGAAGGCCTATGCCACAAACTGTCAAACTGTCATAAAATATGTAAAATACGTTGTGAGCGTAAGAACTTCAGATAGGCCTATCTTTTTCTACACTGGTTCCTGACACTGTGTTGTAGCCTTGTGGCCAGTAATGTGTATAATTATCAGTGTGGTTTATGGAAGGGTTAAAAGTTAAAAGGCTGGGGCTGGCACCTACATGTAATCCTTTGAAATGTGTCATTCATGTACTAACTTCTAGATTGCATTCTGATATGATTCAATGTGTGATAAAAATTATTTCTCTCCTCATTTACATATTTCTGATAATTAAAGGGGAATGTTTTTGTTAATCACAGACACTTCAATTCTTATTATACACCAAGCACTATTTTTACCATTATTATTATTATTATTATTATTATTATTATTATTATTATTATTATTATTATTATTATTATTATTATTATTATTATTATTAAAATCACCATTATTATTATTATAATTATTATTATTATTATTATTATTATTATTTTTACAAACAGTGGTAAGTGACATCAGGCACATCAATGGATGATGGTATGGTGCACTTCCTGTGTACAGCATACTGAAGAGTCTGTTCAGATTCATTGTTCTTATGCAGGCCATTTGTATGCGAATGAGGAAATCTATTTTAAAATATATGATGATAAAATAGCAATATAAGTAGATGTTGCCGGTGATTTTTACTTGTTATATTAATACAAAATTGTAAATATCTGACATTAAAAATAAAAAAATTGTAGGACCAGTAAATTTTTTGGAGGACCAGCAGATCCTAGGTGTTACTGGTCCTACAGGGCCAGTAACTGTTTGAGTTAGCGTCGAGGCCTGCAACATTTCTCATTCAAACAAATTAATGATAATAATAATAATAATAATAATAATAATAATGATATTAATAATAATTATAATAATAATAATAATAATAATGATAATAATGATAATGAGGATGATGATGATGATAATAATAATAATAATAATAACAATAACAATAATAATAATAATAATAATAATAATAATGAGCATCTGTTTGGATTAATATACCTCCGTCAATATTTTTATTTATGGGCATATCACAAAAATGGTCATGAAAATTGCCAATCCCTAAGTATGTCATAGTCTTAGCCAGCAGGGTATCTGGGCGTTATTTGGACACTAAAACCCTCATGAATCACTCCTCAGGACACCCAAAATTGTTTGAGAGTAATTTCTTAAAGTGTCCATTTCAAGCATATAATTGTAGTTTTTTCCCCACAAAATAATTCCCATGACTTTGTATAAGGATATCATGCCTTATTTCGATAAGTACACACATTATGGTCATAATCTCAGTATCCGGGGATCAGGGTCTTAGCCAGGATTTAGGAACTGGGTGCCAAAAATTGGCAATTTTAGAATTTTGGGGCGTCCAAATTTTTAAGGAGGACCACAATATACTCAGATTTCAACCATAAACACGTATAGATTTATTGAAATAAGGCATGATATCCTTATACAATATCATGGGAATTATATAGAGATGAAAAAGTTCAAATATATGCTTGAGATTAAAATTTTAAGAAATTCCTCACAAAACAATTTGGGTGTCCTGAGGGGTGCTTTTTAAGGGTTTGGGTGTCCAAAAAAAGACACCCAGATGCCCTCCTGGCTAAGACCATGCCGGGATCTCCCTTTAAAAAATAGGATGCCCAAATATTTTATAATTGCCAATTTAGGGCACCCGGTTTCTAACTCCTGGTAGAGAGTCTGTACTTACCCCCGTCTGGGCTGATGGACTCCGCTATCTGTGGCAGGTGCAGACAGTCCGGCTTCTGTTCCGTCCACGATGCCAGAAACACCCTACAGATGGCGCTCAGACTCATCTCGTCCGTCACCTCACACAAACTCGTGTCCTGAAAATAACGTAAACAAGATCCAACAGTCAATCTGCTCATTGACGAGTACTGTATATATTTACTAGATAACTTGTACAGGCATTTAATTTTCGCTATTTTCGCGCTGCCCATTATAGCGTAAAAACAACATCCTTCAAATAAATATCCTATATTGAATCTGATCTGTTTGAATGCTGGAATGCACAAATTTTAAGTGGCACAAATACCCTCCAGCAGGGCTGTAAACCGAAACTTTAAGCACTCCAAATTAAAGCCGTATACAGTGACATTGTATACGCACATTATGCATTATTTCATTAAGTAAATACATATTCAAGGTTGTAAACTGAATATATTGTGGTTTCCCTTGAAAAATAGGGCGCCCCACAATTTCACAAACTTTGCCAATTTTGAGCAGCCAGTTTCTAAATCCTGGCTAAGACCCTGAAGGGAGTGATTATGACAGCTAAGCAAGCTTGCGAAATACATTGAATTATCACTCAGCACTAGTGCTCGGACTTGGCCGATTTTTTTCTATCGATATATCGTCCCATATGACGATAGATTATCGATAAAAAACAATAATTTGGTAACTTGAACGGCACTTAACTTACCCACATTCCGCTCCTGATGGCTCGGTACACCGGCGATGCTTTCCGGTAAACAACATCCGCCATTTTGAAATTGACCAAAATCACATTCGTGGCGGGATTATCAGCGTGATTTTGAAGTCCAAAATGGCGGTTTATATACCGGAAGGCTCCGCTGGTATATGGGGCATTTCACAGTAATTGGTCCGCAGACCTCAAATTTTCAAAATGGAATTATGATATTCTTTCAACTTAGTTAAAAAAGAAAACATTCTACGGTTCATGAATCTATGATTATTTTTTTTCTGACTTAAGTATATTTGGAGATATGGCAATTTTAATCCAAAGTTCTGTATTCCACAGGGTGCGAACGGGACATTTGAAAAATTGAGATATTTCAACTATATTTCTATATTTTTACTAAAAACTTTAACAGACATGATAATTTATGGCTATGTAATCAAGTGATTATGGAAAAATAGCAGAAATATTTCAAAAGCATACTTAAATGGCCTGTCCTAGATGCAGATGTCCCGTTCGCACCCTTTCAACTTCCAAAAGTTTTGATATTTTCAAAACTAGGCATGTCATTAAAAAATCAATAAGGAATCTCCTCCTATCCACTATATACTACATTGTGAGATATCAGAAATGTGTATTAACTCCATATGTAGCAGTAAATTACAACTTTTAAAAAGGGTGCGAACGGGACAGTATGGTTGCGAACGGGACACTTTGGGTGATATTTCCATACTTGAACTCCCTCTCTTCTTATAGAAGATCACTGTACATTTGAATAAAGTTATCTGAGTATATAAGCTGGAAATGGAATCAATATTTCTGCAAATATCATTAGTTTTACTAGACTTAGGGTCTCATACCTATTTGGGAGCCTGGGAGGTACTGAACTCCTGCATCGAAAGGTTAATTTGGTATTCACCATTTCACCTCTGTGTATGGATACAATGGATACTTAGAGTGATATTAGCTGCTATTGATAAAGAGTAGCTTTTTAATTATGGTTTATATGCTTGTATTAGCTTCTTATTTGATTGAAAGGGGTGATTGTATGTACCTAAATGAAGTAATATCATCTGGGTTTTATATACTAGAAAGTCACATCGAAATTAGATGAATCTTCATAAAATACTAATGTGCTGAGAAACAACCCCTTATGTATGATGAATTCTGGTAATCAGATGATAGCCTTTACATGTGTAGTATAGTTAATTCATGTTTTTTTGAAAATATATGGTAGCCTTCACTTTTGAGGGCATTATCAAGGATGCTTAGAGTTGAAATTCTGCTCCGTACTTTCAGCAGGTACCTTCCATAACAGAAAATTAAAATTCTCCTTTCTAGCAGCATAAATTCATACTTAAAAGTTTGTTTTGCTGCTAAGCTTGGTATAATATCCTAAAATGATGGTTGTGGGTATTTTCCTAATGATTTCTTGATAAAAGACTTGTTTTTCTTCATGGGACAAAAGTGTCCTGTTCGCATCTGTCCCGTTCGCAACCGACTTCACATGATAAATATCAAAATTTCTCTTTCATAAAGCACGTTTCTGGTAAACAAAGGTAATCATGGTGTGCACAAGTATTTAGGTGATCTAGTCATGCTACTTATACAGATGTAGAGCTGGTAACAAAGCAGAAATTTTGAAAGAAGCGAATTATTCAAAATGTCACGTCATAAGATTTGAAATTTCTTCCTTCTATCAGCATAAATATATGCTTATAAGGTTTTTTTCTGGTGCTAAGCTAGGTATAATATCTAAATCTGATGGTTTTAGGTATTTCCCTAATGATTTCTTGATAAAAAGACTTGTTTTTCTCTATGGGACAAAAGTGTCCCGTTCGCACCCCGTTCGCACCCGTCCCGTTCGCAACCGACTTCCCATGATAAATATCAAAATTTTTCTTTCACAAAGCATGTTTCTGGAAAACAAAGGTGATCATGGGGTGCACAAGTATTTTGGTGATCTAGTCATGCTACTTATACAGATGTAGAGTTGGTAACGAAGCAGAAATTTTGAAAGAAGCGAATTGTTCGAAATGGCACGTCATAAAATTTGAAATTTCTTCCTTCTATCAGCATGAATACATGCTTTAAAGGGTATTTCTGCTGCTTAGGTTGGTATAATATCCAAATCTGATGGTTTTAGGTATTTTCCTAATTATTTCTTGGTAAAAAGACCAGTTTTTCTTCATGCGACAAAAGTGTCCCGTTCGCACCCGTCCCGTTCGCAACTGATTTCACATGATTAATATCAAATTTCTCTTTCCTAAAGAATGTTTCTAGAAAACAAAGATAATCATGGGGTGCACAAGTATTTTGGTGATCTACTCATGCTACTTATACAGGTGTAGTGTTTGTAACAGAGCAGAGATTCTGAAGTTAGCAAATTATTTTAAATCTCATGTCGCAGAGGTGTCCCGTTCGCACCCTGTCTTTTTTTAAACATAACTCTTTAATTTGTGAACGGATTTTAAAAATTGAAGTAGGTATAGAAAGCAATAGGTGTAATGGTTCATATGGACTGAAAATGAATGATTTCAAATCAGTTGTTAAAAAATTATCAAGTGTTTTCTTCTGCAAATTGTCCCGTTCGCACCCTGCGGCTTACCGTGAAATGCCCCATATCAAAGTTATAGAAGTGGCGTTGAGGTGAGTAGTCAGCTTGCATTTTTTTAAATTTCATATAATTACATGTGCTTCTATTTCGGACGAGAATTATCGTTCATTATCGATAGCGCTACTATCGTAGCGCAACGATCAATAAGGCAATTTTTCGTTTTATCGTCTGAGCACTACTCAGCACAGAATATCACAAATCTATCTCCTTGCCTCAGCGACATCAACCACCACTAGAAGTGCACATGAACAATTTATCTCATATTCCTATCTGTGTTTTCATATTTGATTACCATCCAAAATATGATATTTGTTGACTGCAAATTGAAATGTTGCGATCTCTAATGCATTTTTTAAGTCCATTCATGCCTGAAGATCTCCTTCATAAATATAGCCTGGACCTGCATGTTTTTGTTGGAGAGATATCACCTAAATAGTCAGGTGTTTTTTTCTGCTACAGGCATGAAGGGTTTAACCTTATGCTGCTGCTGGCTAATACAAAATGATGCAAAGAAAAATAAAAATGACTGAAGCCTTGGCACATGGGTACTCATCTGAGAGTACTGTGAGAGCTATCTAATGAATACCAACATGATAGGGTTTAGATGGTTTTCAGAAATCTTTGCATCCTTGTCCTTTGGACGTAAGTAGTCTCAGCATTGTAAGGGTTAAAACGTATGTACCAATATCAATAGCATGCTCAGAACGTCCTGTGGGACATATGGGACTTATCTTTGGGATTTAATTTTTCTAGTGATCTTCATTTTAGGTACTAACTTATAATAAATCCCTAAATGAACTGCACATATTAGCAATTAATCTAGCCATACATTGGGAGTGGAGTTTTACCATAAATTGTTGTTTTCCCTTATTATGAAAATCTTAAGACTTACTCTTTTACGCTTGATATCCAATCTTTGTTCTGGCTCATCAACTTCCATGGTTTCAATGCCAGAGTCAACATCCACCTGGGATTGATAACTGAAAGCAAGAATAGGGATTGTGAATAGGGATTGGTACCGGGACTCGATACTCGATAAGATACCAAATATCATTATTGAATTGTAAAAAGTATCGTTATTGTATCTATGAAATAATAAATAGAATTGACATAAGCGCTACCTGGACATCCCCTCATGAAGGGAAATTCACTATTTATTGTGGAATTTCTGAAGTTGACTGTGCTAGATTTAACAAATCTAAGTCACTTAGAGGCAGGAAGTATTGTCGAAATTATCAATATTGTAAAGGATTTCAAGGGCCCTATTCAAATCAATTTACTGAAAATCATACTTGGAAATTTGACAAGTGTTTTTTGAAAAAATTGAAAATCAGGTTACTTATGACTCTGTCACATAAAAAAGATCTGTTTTAAGATGCCACCACCTGTTTAGTTATTTGAATCCTTCGGGTGAAAAATCTGTTACATGTTTACAAAATTGTGGTGGAGAATACCTTTCTTCACAGTGTTTAAAAGTCACTCTGTATTTGTGGGCGTTTTTGTGATGTTTGACTATAGTTTCTGGGGATCAATATAGAGGGCGCCACCAGTAGAATAACTTACCTCTTTTCGCAGGACTCGCTGTCCACGTCCATGCTCTGAGTCTGTGAGCAGGGAGTTCTATGGCTCTCATCTATACTCATACTCTCCGCTGCTGAAATAAGAAATGAAACTTCACGTCACACATTGATCGGCATCTCTATCGAAAAAGTTAAGTATTATATTGTACCGTATTGTTAAGATTTTAAATACTCTCCGCTGCTGAATAAGGAAAGAAATTTCATGTCGCACATGGGGTCCAAGTTCTTAGCCAGTATTTAAAAACTGGGTGCCATTAATTGCAAAACAGAGGAAAGGAAGACTTAGCGAAAAAAAAATTTAAGCGCTCATCAAAAGAAATGCAAGGGAATCTGTATTAGTTAAAAGCAGAAAAAAATCAAAAACAAATTTTGTATGACCTTGACATGTGGTACTGTACCCAGTATTCTTATGTACACTTCCTATTCACAGATCCAGATGGCACTGGTTGTGTAGATCTCCAGGCATGAATTGGTTCAGTTCTTTCAGGGATAGGTACTGGTACCTGGGACTTAGCCAGAACCTGTCCTGCCTGTCTTTTGGACAGGCAGTTTCTTCAAGACCTCCTTTTCGGTCAGGTAAAAATTTCTATAAAGAATTTTCAATTTTGACTTTTTGGGGGTAATAACCAAATATTTTCCCAACAAACCATCTGACAGTAAAAAGCTGACATGTAAGTTGGCTTCTTTGACACAACAGGCTATCAAATGTAGTTGGTAAGGATTTGAAGTAGATTAGTGGCTATTTTTAAATCTGGCCTGACAGATATTTTGGAATTGCCCTATTTTGACCAGGCATTTTTGAAATCCTGGCTAAGATCCTGACTGGTACTCTAAACTATACCAAAAACTGGTATCAATTTGGAAAATGTGTTCTAACGAAAGAGTTAAGTATCGTATCAAATCATATTGTATCTAAAGATTTTGAATAGTTTCAAAAACTGATGAAATTGTACTTTGACGTTATTCATTAGCAAAAATCCGAAGCTGACAGTGGCAAACGGTGAAACTTATTAAAAGTAGATCCCTGTGCAACAGCCAGTAGATATAAGATATCGTTAAAAATTGTTTCATTTTCATTAATGAAATATTGGTATTGTTATTGTATCACATTGGGAAGATTTTGAAGGTGCCGATCACTTGAGGGCAAAGTCAAGTTGTTACGGAGTCACAGATTTGCTGTTCACTGCTAAATAACAGTTTTATTAAAAAGGCATTGATATAAAGTTATATATGGTTAGAAAGGGCTTGTGAGGTACTTTATTATGGTATAAAATTCATTTTCATAAAAAAAAAATTTGATGGTTAAAAAGTGAAAAAACATGCCCGTTACGGAGTCACGGAAAATTACCACCTGTTTTTCAAGGTTTTAATCAAATATCTTTTTCTTGCTGTTGCAATTAGATACTCTAAAAGAAAACTCAATATGTAGATAGATTAACTTGTTTTTAACAACATAAGACAAAAATTTAGTTATAATTGTTACCAAAACTGGTTTTATTGAAAAAAACATTACTGAAGGTTGCGTTACGGAGTCACACTCACCAAACGTTACGGAGTCACATATTCATAATAATGCACAAAACTCTATCAAATTTTGTTTAATTTGGTCCAATTACCATGATTTACTCTAAAAGAAAACTTAATCTGTAGATAGATGAACTTGTTTTAAACAACATAATACAATAGTATAGTTATAATTGTTACCAAAACTGGTTTTACTAAGAAAAACATCACAGAAAGTCCTGTTTAGTTGTTACAGAGTCACGGTCACCAAATGTTACAGAGTCACATATTCACATTAATGCACAATACTCTATCAAATGTAGTTTTATTTGGCAAATGAATATAAGAAATGAATGTAAAAGTGAATATTGCTTGCAAGAAGACCTAACAAAGTGTATTATAATCAGACAAAATTTTATTTTGCACCTGCTTTTCAACATAGTGAGGTGCTGTTGGACTGCTTTGTAAAGGTATTTAAGTATAGACAGGAAAGGTTTGTCTCTTAACAAGCTAACAGGATAAGGATGTATGGGATGTTAGGTGTCTGGGACACTTCCTTTTTCTGACATTACACATAGCAATCGTGGCTACATTGTTACTAATTGCATAAATGGTACGATTTCCCATGTAGCAATAAACATATGAGTTGATCTGTCCTGTGGGACTGGATTACCTACAGCTGTTACTACAACTGATCCAATTGTTTACAGTTAGCCACCCGGCCCACCCCTCTGCCCTTCCTTATTTAGTGGCTTCCTATTGTCTGGATTAGTGCATACCTTTGCATTGTGAATATTGATGAGGTTAATCTTAAAAAGGCACTCAAGGTCACATTCATTCAGAATTTCAAGAGGGAAACATGTCTTTGTCCATCACTGAGAAAAGCAGAAAAACAGGGAAAAGATCAGAGCTAACCCTGGGCTCCATGAGAGAATGGCAGTGAAGGATCGGATAAGAAAACAGATCAAAAAGCAGAATGCACCAGAACTGACAAAGGAACAAATAGTAGGAAAGATAGAAAGAGAGGTAAAAAGAAAGCACAGAGAGAAGAAAAGAAGCTGTTGGAAAAGAAAAGTTGTGTACTACAGAATAAACTAAAACTTCCTCTTACTCCACATGCTCACTGGGAAAGGTGATATATTTATTCTGGTACTCTGGCCTACTATGCCTAAGAAGCAGCTTTGCTAGACAGCATGATCAAAAAACTAACTCCTACTAAAAGGAAAGTTGATGTACATCACATTCAGGACCTTAACTAAACACCTCAGCCTTAGCAAATCCACCTACCTCACCAGTCACCATTATGTTATAAATACAGGTGGATAGGATGAGGCAGAATTGGATGGAATCACATAATTCTCTTCAGAACAAACTCTTAATTTTGTGAGATTATGGGTTTGCGTAGACTCAGAATAACATGGTTATGAAAATAATTATGCCATGCATTTTCTTAAGGTCATAAAATAGTACTAAATTGTGTTCTTAAGAAATGAGTTTTACCCACCTTAAATGCCCCTTGACATACATGTGACTCCGTAACGTTACGGAGTCACACATTTCACTCCCAATAAAAACCTCTAAAAAAATATTTTTCCAAGAAACAACTTGTATTGGATTTAAAAGGGTCCCTTAAAGCTTTCTTTCACCAAGTTTGGTATTTTTATGTTAAGGTTAACACTTAGAAAATTTAAAATAACCTGTTTTTTGCGTTACGGAGTCACATGTTACGGAGTCACATATCACCTAATTTCAAATTCATGAAAAAACACCTTTTTATTTCATTAAAGTGTGTGATTGTTTAAAGGATGATTATAAGTCTTATTAATAACCCATAAATTGCATAGGTAGCCTTTAAATCAAATTAAATGACCAGCAGTACTAGATTGTGTTAAGTAGTGTTAGTGTTAGTTATAAACATTTTGTGTGATTACCAAAACGTCCTTGAATAAATCCTTAATTTCTCTTTTATTTCAAAAAAAAATTAAAATCTAAATACATATCCAGAAACTAGAGATTATAAGCTTTCCAACCATATAAGACACCAAACAGTTTGATGAAGTTCATTTTTTGCCCTAGATGATAACTCTTGCTTGACTTTGCCCTTGAGTGGTATTTACCAGGTCTCTGAGGTGTTGATAGCGGGGTCATCAACGCAGACTCCGCTGCCACGGTCGCTGTTTGAGGTGTGCTGGTCGCGGCTGGAGGTGTGGAATCGCCAGCGCCACCTGGTGGTGACTCAACTATACTAGGCGCCTGGGACGGGGACGAGCCGGTTAGTCTCGCCAGACGCCTACGCCTTATCTGTGAAAAAAAAAAAAACAAGGACTACCGTAAATTACGGGTAATTCAGGACACTTTTTAATTGTTACGATTTTCAAGGGTAAGGGGCAGGGGCTTAATTAGCCACCTATGCGTCCAGCATGTCATTTGGACACCCAGAACACTGTTTTTTTGACAGTTTGGACACCCAAAAGTTTAGGTCAGGATTTTGCTGATGATTACAATTTTAGAAGATAGTGCATGTAGTGTCACTCCTACAATTTGTACAAAGCAATTGCTGGCCTAAAAAAGCAAAATCTGTAGATATATATGGTTTATTTCATTGTTAGTGTGAACTTTGTACCACACTATGGACACCCAAAAGTCTATGAAACCTTCGTTTGGACACCCTGTTTCCAAATCCTGGCTAAGATCATGGTAAGGGGTGCCACATGTTCTTTGATAATACCTTATCTGTGACAAAAAGTAAAACAAGGAATATGAGTTCTCATCGAAAAAGCAACATGTGGATCTATATATAACTTTTTATATAACTATCAATATATGTTAGGATGTCTTCCGATATCCACTGAAATCTAGTTTCCTTGCCATCAGCCTCAGACCGTGTCATCAGTCGGAATACGGATCTTAAGAACGTCTGCGTCCAATAAATGTGAATTACAAATTTCACCTGACATATGGTTGGGCCATGTGTTTACAAACTTAAAATATAAATATGGAACCAAATATGATTTTTTTACAAAATCTTTGAGGTACTCTTGTTGCTATCTAGAGTTCTGATATGAAATTTTCCCTCAACTATTGTCAAAAAGATGCTTTCGCCAAAAATTTCACAAAAATAGTATGGCCATTTTGGGGTAAGTACTACGGACATAAACGGGATAAATGTGCCCTATAAGAGCACCAGGTTTTGCAAGGCTGGTACTAAGAAAATGTACTGTTCTAGACTCCTTCACCAATATCAAAATTGAAAAATCAATCGAAACTCTGACCAATTAATTGAGCTGATAAATATGGACGACTCCCAAATACTATATGGCTGTATGCTTCTCTGATGTTTATTGCAACTTTTGGATGTTTTTGTGGCCCCCACATTGTCACTTTTATCAGAGCTCTAGCTTGCAAGGAGCAGGCTATAGCCACTCTAGACTTAAATTTCTCCAGCTATATACAGAAAACCTCACTTTCGATTTTTAAAATGCCATAAATTAATTTCTTAAGCATAGATCTGAAGTATTGTTGAATACCTCTGTGCCTAACTGGAACAAAACCAGTGGTAGGCATTATTTGGTTTTTCGATTAACTCTAGAAATAGATAATTTCCGTTGGTCCCCATCTTTTCAAGGTAAGCACAAGTTTCAAACTATTAAGGGAATAGGCACCCCCCTTGTCAAAATGCCTAGAAGAGCCACCCCCTTGTCCATATTGCCTATCTTCTAGAGAGCTTTAGGAGTAGGAAGGCAAGTAACGTGAGGAATGGGGTATATGATTATATGATGCTGAGTGGAATCAGGGGGTTTGAACCTGGCGTCCAAGATATTAAATTAGCCAAATATATCGGGAGCATTTTATTATCAAACAAATTTAGCCAGGTATAGCAGGGAAGCATTATATTATCAAACAGGCTCCAGGACTGATCTCTCTAATTTTGAGAATCTTGAGAAAAACTGGTCTTTAATTATAATCGTCCATATCCTAATCTCTGTTTTTGCATCACTATCAAACTCATAAAATACTTTCAAACCAGATTTTTAATACAAGTATTTATGGAAATGGCCAATTCAATGATTGTGATATTTGTGGTAATTAAATGTGATATTTTTAAGTCTCAATTTACAATTATAGATACTGACTCAGCTGTTTCTTATATAGGTTAGTCCCATATAACTTAAGATATTAGAAATGAAATGATTTTTTGACTTGAGAAACGTGTTTGATAACACACTGCGCACTTGGTTATCTGATCACAACAAAGAGAGAACTTTTACTCTGCGTTGTTTATTTTTGTCTCTTTCATTGACTTCCCATCATTTGTATACGATTCTATTTTGTTCATCCAATCGAATGGATCACACTGTGGAGATTTGAAACCTTCTTATGTTCTATTTGAAACACTGGGTGCGAGCTAAGAACACAAAGAAACACGAAGCCATTTGCTAACACCAATAGGCGAGGTTTCTCTGTGAACAATAAACAACAAAACGACCGAACAGCTGAGATGATGCGGCACTTATCATGTTCAATTTAACAAGATTTTCTTCGACAACTTACCTCATCCGGAGTCAATTCACTCATGTTTACCTAATTTAGATTGGCTACACAACTAAGATTGTTGCGATTCGATGTGGAGAACAGCAGCGACAGTACACTGCAGAAAAAAACAAAGATTTAGTCACGGAAATCCCAAAATAAGTTACTTAGACGGCCGCCATGACAGTTTTGACGTCATCTTTAACCCGGAAGTAAATACTTTGAACTTTGACCTCTAGTGCGCTGAAGTGGGAGTGGTTTACTCTTGCACTCGGCTGTATCATTTCTTCAGTTCCCAGCGTTGTGCACGAAAAGGGATCAAAAAAGAAACACATCCCTTGAAAACAAACACACAGAAAAAACGTGCGTAGTGTTTCAAAACGTAGCGAGAATATCGATATTGACAAGGACTTGTAAAACAAATTAAGGAAAATGTATTACTTTTTTTCACAGTTTTATTGATGTCATCTTAGATCATGATGAGCAACCACAAGATGTCATCAAGCATTTCGTTTTCTTTTCTTCATCCAAGATTGAGCTATACTCATAGCTAAAGCTGTACCAAAGTTATACCAAAATCATTGACATTTGCTACCCATATGAAAATACATGTTTTAATTATCGTATTTTGGTGTAATGTACATGTACATACATGTACATTTTTATACCTGAATAAACTCAATCAATTTCACACACAATTTTGCTATTGATAACTTCACGATTTTACTCAACTAATGCGTTAATCAAAATCATCAAAAAGGGACATTTATCGTGAAAAGATTCATAGGAGAATGATTATTGTCTTTGTCAATGCTATGGAAATCATGGCTGTGTATTAAACCAGAGAAATACATCCCCTTGATCCGCAACCCCATAGGCACAGCATGCTAGTACCTAGGGTATGTGCGCCTCGGGTTACGCGGTGTAGCCTGGGGAAGTATTGGTCACGTGATTTTTTTTCAGAAAAAGGCTGGCAGGATGTTGGCTGGAATCCAGGCATGCGCAACTGGTCCAGTCTGACCCAGGGCCTGTGAAACCAGCAGGCAGCCAATCCTGGGGTACACAGGTTATCTATGACACATAGTGGTGTGAGGCAGCGAAATTTGATGATGCATGCACAGTGCCCACTCCCTGTCTACTACTCCCAGATTAAACGTACAACATGGTTAAAAGCCCTATTTAATATGGTACAAAATCTACGCAGACCTTATTTTTCATTCAGCTCAGACTAAAGTAGGTTGCTCCGTTTAAACAATTCATGGTTGTTTCAACCCTAAAAGATCTGACTACTTTGGTGATAACCGCTTTACAATTAAAGCATACATATTAAAAAATAATTGATGGAGCAATTTTCACCAGAATTTAACCAGCCCCTTTGCTTCAATTATTTTGCGAATTCATTCTTTTTTCTTAGTTATTTTCAAAGATACTGATTATCCAGTTAAATCGTCGTTTATTCTTCATCTATCAATGTCATTTGCCAACCAAACCCTCAGAGCTTTTGAGGGACTAACCATCATGCTATTCTTTAAATCGTGTTGCAGAAGGCTCATTCAGTAGGACAGCAGCTTATCCGTCAATAATGGGTTTCAATGGATCCCGCATCCGAAGAAGTGCAAATGGCATTTTTAGGGCGCATTTTTGAGACTGATTAAGATTACCTAAAACAGAACACGTTTATAGGTTAAGGTAAGGTATTTGGTTTATAGTCTTGTATTCACCGAAGCTCACACGACCTTCCTCCCCTAGCAGGCACTGTACACACGGAAACCATTTAAATCCCCCGGGGGATATTCCAGAGCAACTGGCAGCATATAGCGCACACGCTCTAAGCACTGCCTTATTTATGCTAGGTACCCATGTTGGGTAGACTGAAGCAATATGGATTAAACTGTCTTGCCCAAGGACAGACCAAAGTGCCCGGCCGGGAATTGAACCAGCGACCATCTGATTACTAGTCCGACACCTAACCAACTGAGCTACTTTGTCCCCAGTCCCTACTTTGTTTATGTATATATATGGTTGAAATGTACGGAAAAAAGTTCCAGTTGGGTTTGTAAAATATGATTATGATAATTATATCTGTGGGTGAGTCAAGAACATTTAGCGACTGCCCCAATATCTGAGTGGTGTAGGGTGTATGCATTTCGACAGAAACAAATAGGCAAAGGCATCGGGTTCGATCTCGGCTCAAGGAAGGTTAGAAAGTTTCCAGTGACTTTTTATCGATTCTTTCTAACATTAACCCTTATGATGCCCTTGGCTAATTTTACATTGAGCAGTGACGCAAAAACTCTGAAAAATGATTGAAACCCTAGAATATGGGTATTCATCTGAGAGTACTCAGTGAGAGCTATCTAATGAATACCAACAGGACAGGGTTTAGATGATGATCAAAATCTTTGCATCCTTGTGCTTTGGATGAAAGTAGCCCGGCCATGGGTACTGAAAGGGTTTACAAATAGCTTGTTATGGTATACTAGTAATACTAGTATTGTACTTCATTCGATTGACGAATAGGGAACACGCAATCGTGGGACGCGTTTTGGGAAATGGAGGGTGGGTTGAACATCATTCTTTTCTCCAAGTGCTGAGCACCCTAAATGCCCTTCGAGTGACCATGCCACCAAACCGTACACCAAAGTGACCCTGTATCTACGTCAAGGTTTTGAAATAA
>OZ012697.1:180988-189285 GCA_963942565.1 Maea johnstoni
GTCCTCCTAGCGGGATTTCTTGGAGGCTACGTCACAATGAAAGGATTAAGGTGGCTCCGCAGAAGGGTCATAAAGGTGTTGCTGACGTACGAAGCCTGGAAAACACACCCTGCGAACTTCAAATCAAAGGTACTACTACTAGATCTAATACAATAAAACATTCAATTTGAAACTTACAATTATAATGCCTATCTAATGACTTGAAAATACTCAGAGAGTTGTACAACCAAATGGACCAAATCTTGGTGACAACATGACAGCTTTTCTATTAACCAATATGAACCTTACCCTTATGATACTGGCCAAGAGAAAATGATGCAAAAAAGCTTTTAAGATGACTGAATTCCTGGTACATGTGTTCTCATTTGAGATTACTCAGCGAGAACTATCCAATGAATATCAAGATGACAAGGTGTAGATGGTTTGCAAAGATCTTTGCGTCCTTGTGCTTCGGACGAAGGTAGTCACAGCATTGGAAGGGTTGAGTACTAGATATAGTACTAGTCTCCAGTACTACTACTAGAACTGCTATTAGATCTAGTACTACTACTAGTATTACTAGTATATATATATATATATAAATATATATATATATATATATATATATATATATATATATATATATATATATATATATATATATATATATATATTATATATATATATATATATATATATATATATATATATATATATATATATATATATATTTATATAAACAATAGCTGGGTCCCTATCCTTCTGGTTGCTATAGGCAACACTCACTCTGGCAGATTGAGAGCTCGCTTTGAATACGGGAATACGGGCGCCCCCCTTTGAGAGAATGCTCAAACTGCTGTTGAGCATTCTCTGCTCAAAATTAGTTAGAATTTTTCGCGACAGATGGCGCTGTCAGCGGCGGCTACCGTTAAGATACGCTAATATAAAGATTCGCTATGATGCAAAGACTCCCCAATTCGCTATATTTGGGACGTGCGTCAATTTTGTGTTCTCCAGTACATATATATATATATATATATATATATATATATATATATATATATATATATATATATATATATATATATATATATATATATATATATATATATATATATATATATATATATTTACATATATATATATATATATATATATATATATATATATTTATATATATATATATATATTTATATATATATATATATATATATATATATATATATATATATATATATTTATATATATATATATATATATATATATATATATATATATATATATATATATATATATATATATATATTTATATATGTATATATATATGTATATACATATGTATATACATATGTATATATATATATATATATATATATATATATATATATATATATATATATATATATATATATATATATATATATATATATATGTATATAAACACATATTTTTCCAACTCATCATTTTAACTTATGACTTGATATAGTAAACTGCTGTATATTTTTCAGCTCTGGTTTCTCTGTCTTCGGGTTGTGTGTGGGGGTGGCCCTTACTACCAAGATGAATTCACTGGCTTGTTGCCAAAACTGCCCGTACCGGAACTGAAGGACACCAGACGAAGGTTCGTTGTCCCCTTTTCCAATTCGTATACATCTAAAAATTATAATGTATAGATATAAATCTCCTTTTTCTTCTCGCTCTTTCTTATAACACACTTTCTTATCTTTTTCACGCTTTCTTATATGGTTATAATCCAAGTCAGTTCTGTTCTATTTCTCACCCTCTTCACAACCCGTTTTCTTATTCGTCTTAATCAATGAGTATAGCTATTTGAAGTTATAACCCTAGATGCCTTGTAGAATCACACGCCCTTCAGCAATAGAATATATTACATGCGCGACTAACGGGAATGGATTGGAATAGGCGTTAAAAGGTGCTTACCTCGGCCCTAAAGGAGACTGGCCTGCCAGTGTAGGACCCCTGCGAAGTTATCTTCACCTGTATTTTGATACCATTCCATCTTCTTGACTTTGTCTCTTAGATATAATTATTCTTTAGGGCTCTCTTCGACAATGAACAGCCCCTGGTAACTAAGGATAAGAAAAAACATTTTTTGCAATAGAAAAGGAAATACATCAGCTTAGAATAATAACTGAATAGAGTATTCAGTTATTGTTCTTAGCTGATGAATTCATTACTCATTTTTTGCCTCTTATTTATAATAATTCTGCCAGGCGAAACAGAAATTTGGACAGTATCCGACAGGCTATCAAATGCTATCAACTTCGCAGTCTCATATTCTCTTATTCTTCTTACTAGAGGAATTCGCTGTGGCCTAGTAGTTACAATGCCTAGTCCCAAAGCGTGAGGTCGTAGGTACGATTCTCCGCTTCATCCTGGGTTTGCCTGGTCGCTATATAAATGTGCGGCATTGTGGAGGGCTGTCTATGGTCCCTCTGCAACTGAAGTCCTCTTGGGACTATTCGTGACGAGAAGGGAATTTCTTCCCGATTGCAAGATTCCATTTCGTTGATATATGACCTAATAAGGTGTTGATATGATAGTGACTTAAAACCCAATTCCCTGCTTCCCGTTCCTTCCTCAAAGTTGTTATGCTTCAAGCTGAGTGTAAAGGTATACTTAACCCAGTATCACTCACAGCAGGCAAAGCAGCCAGAAAGTTTAATGGAATCTTGCAGGCAAACAGCATGGTTGGAGAAATATTTCAAGGAGAAATGTTATTCTAAACATTCCATACAACTCTCCTTCAAATAATTTGTAAAATCAAACCCGATTTCAAAATTATTGTCAAAAGTATTGTAGGTCCAGACGACAATTCCTAGAGGAACTCTTAAGTATTAATGGGTTAACTCTGTCTGTTCCAGGTACCTGGAGGTGGCCAAGGTGGTGCTGACCCCTGATGAGTTCAAGCAATGCGAGGAGCTGTGGGAGAACTTCATGAATGGGGATGGTCCCACCCTACAAGCTCTACTCAAAGACAAGTAAGCATAAGAAAAAGTCTATTTATTTGATAGTTATTATTCTTGGCTTATGTACTCCTTTAATTTTTTTTGTGTTATCTCTTTAAGAAATGATAAAATGATAATATTATCTTGGTTATTAAATTGGTTCACTATCGTGCACACTTCCGTGTTGCTTTAAACTTTAATTTTTATTCAGATACAAAACATTATTCATGTGTGCATGAACAGACAGACATACATACACACACACACACACACACACACACATATATATATATAAATATATATATATATATATATATATATATATATATATATATATATATATATATATATATATATATATATATATATATATATATATATATCCAACACGCATGTCCATATACATGTAGGCATACATACATACATACATACATACATACATATATATATATATATACATACATACATACACGCATACATACATACATACATACATACATACATACATGCATACATACATACATACATACATACATACATACACGCATACAAACATGCATACATACATACATACATACATACATACATACATACATACATACATACATACAAACATATACATAATATATATATATATGAGCGTGTTACAATATGTATATGAGCATGACTGTGTAAAATCTTTGAAGGTCGTGCTGGACCTACTCGCTAGTTATAATCGCTCTTAGTTTAAGCAATGTCTGTTTTAGGGCAGCAGCAGGAGAGAAGAGCTGGTTAGCTGATTGGTGGAGAGAGTACGCCTACATGAGAGTACGAGAGCCTGTGTCAGGTGGGTAATACCTTAGAAGACCAAACACATGGAATGGAAACCAGCCGGTCAACCTGAACATGCTAGCCTCAACCAGTGTCAACTAATAGTCGCTAATAGGTGCTCTGGGCACCCCCAGCAGGTGGTGGAGATAAGGTTTCTCTGTAATGTAATCGATGCAAGAGCCCTTATTGGTCCTTGTTCCCACGTGACCTCGCCCTGCTGCCTTATCTGGTAGTCCTGGCATGAGGCCAGCATGTAACTATAGGGCATATAGTAATTGGTCTCTCGTTACATATCCATTCTTTTCTTAATCCAAAGTAATACCGTACTTGGATAACAACTAGAGTATCGCCGATGGAATTATTGCAGTTGTTATTAAATTTCATACAAGAACACACATGTATACTGTACAGTATATGGTCATGATGCTTGACGCATAGGAAAATAAACAAAAAGAAAAAAACACTTTTTTTTGAATAAAGATATGATAATGAAATAAAGTGAAATAAAATAAAGAAGAATACAGATCCTATCCCAAATCTGGTCAGGCATTTATAGTAGAGATATTTAATTCCTGGACTAGCGACCGGTAGGGTAGTTGCCAGGGCGTGCACGGCTGTGCAGTTGAGAGATGAATGCACAACTCTGGGCTTTGTTTCTTTGACCCCTTACCAGCCTCGGGTTCGACCTGGGCCTTGTTCAGCACCATAAACGTTGATCAACGTTGATCAACGTTTCCCGTTCAGATCGTCATCGCAACTAAACGGTGAAACCGTTCAGATTCCGTTTTCCCACCACGTTGATCAAAGTTGATGATCCTGAACAAGGCCCAGGCTGAACCCGAGGCTGATAAGGGGTCAAAGAAACGAAGCCCTTATGTGATAGATACAAACCCTGAGCTGGGATGTCACGGGCGTGTGGTCATATCTGTGTCCAGGCAAGTGGATGGCTGTTGGGCGAGCGCTCGTGTAAAATGCCTAGTTTGTACGAACATTTATGGTAGTTAAATGTCTTTGATATACAACTGTTGTATATGCATAGTCAGACAAATTAGATAATAATTACTCATAAAGTGAAATATCTGGGAATTAGTTGAATAGAAATATCTGGCCATGCTTTTACTGTGGTACTCCAGACGTGTAAGGGTTAACTTAAAGTATTCGAAGTTATGTCTGTTTATTATCATCACCTGTTCTCCTTCCCTCCCCTTTCTCTGCTGGTTGATGCACCTGTAGGTAATTACTATTTTAAGTGTTTTTTTCATACAGCGACGAGTATTTATATGACCACCAGGCGTCCTAAAGAACTGCCACAGAGCCAACTTGCAGCTCACTTGTTCTACCAAGTAGCCCTGTAAGTATGTCTGTCAACAATTTTAACTAAAATGTGGAATTTTGCTTTTCATTAATAATAAGGAGTTTAGATTATATATTTCAATTTTATCTTCAATCACAGAAAAGCCTAAAATTGAAGTTGCAAATTTCAGTTTGCAATACCAGGCCAAACGACCCCTTAACCACAAGTCACTGGCAACTTTATCACATGCACCCAATAATGGTGAGAGAAAGTGAATAGTCAGTGGATGGTGACTTTGACAGCCCATGCAGTCAGTGGCAGTGTATTAGAGTGCTCGTACAGTCAGTCGGTGGCGGTGACTTTGACAGCCCATGCAGTCAGTTACAGTGTATTAGAGTGCTCGTACAGTCAGTCAGTGGTGGTGACTTTGACAGCTCATGCTGTCAGTGGCAGTGTATTAGAGTGCTCGTACAGTCAGTCGGTGGCGGTGACTTTGACAGCCCATGCAGTCAGTGACAGTGTATTAGAGCGCTTGTACAGTCAGTCGGTGGCGGTGACTTTGACAGCCCATGCAGTCAGTGACAGTGTATTAGAGTGCTCGTACAGTCAGTCAGTGGTGGTGACTTTGACAGCCCATGCAGTCAGTTACAGTGTATTAGAGTGCTCGTACAGGCAGTCGGTGGCGGTGACTTTGACAGCTCATGCTGTCAGTTACAGTGTATTAGAGCGCTCGTGCAGTCAGTCAGTGATGATTATGTTTTCCACTATGAAAACGATTTGTATTTGTAACTTTCATATCTATGATGTGGCCAATAAATAATACAATACAATACAAGTGGTGGTGCCTGAGATAGGCTTGTGCAGTCAGTGGTGGCCTAGGCTACTCGATCATTAGGGCAGGGCATTATGACTATCAGTTATTATTATTATTATTATTATTATTATTATCATTATTATTATTATTATTATTATTATTATTGAAGGAAATGTGAGATCTCTTGGTTATCCTAAATGCCTACCTAATTAGAATCAAAAGAGGCAACAATGCAATTTTGGTATTTGTTCGGTAGAATCACGTGTTACAAAAGGTCAAGTTACAGTAATAGGCTAAGGTATATAAAGTATTTGATTTTTGCTGAAAAGGTAAACACACAAAAAAAACTTCCGTTGTACTCATGTGTTCTTTTTAGGTACTTTGACAAAATAAGAACTGGGAAATTGAACACTGCTATGGTCGTTGACACTGTTCCCATGTGTATGGAGGATATCAAGTAAGTAATATAAGCATACACATGAGTGATATTTGACTTAGCTGTATTAGAAATATAATATATATATATATATATATATATATATATATATATATATATATATATATATATATATATATATGTATATATATATATATATATATATATATATATATATATATATATATATATATATATATATATATATATGTATATATATATATGTATATATATATGTATATATATATATGTATATATATATATATATATATATATATATATATATATATATATATTTATATATATATATATGTATATATGTATGTATATATGTATGTATATATATATGTATATATATATATGTATATATATATGTATATATATATATATGTATATATATATATGTATATATATATATATATGTATATGTATATGTATATATATATATATATATATATATATATATATATATGTATTTATATCGGTATATATATATATATATATATATATATATATATATATATATATATATATATATATATATACACACTGCTCTATGTGTATCTGCCGTGACCTACTGATTACGATGCCTGGCTCCCTTGAAGCAGGAGGTTACAGGTCTCAGTCTTTGCTGGATCCCCATTAGTGGGTTTGCTTGGTCGCTGCATATACATATGCCACTTTATAGAGGACTATCTTTAGTGCTCCTTGACTGAAAGACCCCTTGGAACTATTGGTAAAGAGAAGGTATTTATGTAAATGTAAAAATCAATTCCTTCCTTCCTCCCATTTGAATTGTACCAAGAAATGGTTGCTGAGTGGGATATAGGTGCCCTTAAATGGATATCAGACAGTTCCCATGGCATGTCTTTTGCACATTTATTCAAGATATACGATGGAGAACCGACATGTAAGAAGGGAATACCAAGAAAACCAAGAGTGAGAGATTGAGAGACAAGGTGTCACAAAGAGAGGCAGAATTTTGAAAAGGGAACCAAGATGAGGATACTTACATGTGAAATAGATATTCATGAGCTTAGGGAGTTTACACAGATAACCTCATCAAAAATCAGAAACTCACGTTTTTGCTTAAAGTGTGCCTTGTCCTTTGACTTTGTTTCTATGGATGTTCGCCCGTCGACCGGGTCGTGTTTACATTCAACATGAGGTGCTTAATTAAATCTACCTATGAAATGTCAGATAATATGATATTTTAACTATCTAGTGAATGCTAATGATGCCAAGGACTTCTATCATAAAGCAATTTGCTTGGTGATATATCTACAATCTTTTTAATGTAAACTCGAGTTGAAAACAAGGTGCCAGACCAAATACAGCTCTCACACCCCAAGGTTAAAATATATGAGCCACCTATAGCCTGAGTTTATACTGGTAGGAATCAGGGTTGTCCAAGCAGTCTCCAGGTCATCAACATTGACAGGAGCCTTCAAGCGACAGAATAGCGACAGGAACATTTTAGATTAGGTGAGTTAGATGCCCCAATATTACTGTATGTAATCTCTTGTGGCACAGATGACTTTCTGCTTTGTGATAACGTCACTTGTTTACTTCTCCTGAATATCTATTTCAAGTAAAACATCAGCATCTTAGTTCACTTTGAAATCTCGCATCTCTTTTTGACACCCTCTCTCTCAATCTCTCAAATCTTGCCTCTCTGTCCGGCATCTTGTCTTTAGATCTCTCACTATTGGTTCTCTTTCACACCATCTTGGTACTCCCTCTATACCGGTTGGATGACCCTCGCATATCTTGAATAAATTTGCAAAAGACATGCTATACGTACCATCCTACGTCTAACAGTGTGTAACTAGTAATACAGTATTTAGTTACAGCAAAAATCATGGCGTTACTACAATTATTGACAGGTATCTGTTGGCTACTACACGTGTCCCTGGAGAAGATGTAGATAGGTTGGAGACTTACCCTAACAGTAAACACTGCATTATCACCAGGTAGGTAACACCAGTGAGTGAG